>OX463755.1:154981799-155211906 GCA_949824845.1 Rhingia rostrata | reverse complement strand
AGGATGTTACGATGGTACGATAGTACGATGGTACGATGGTACGATGGTACGATGGTACGATGGTACGATGGTACGATGGTACGATGGTACGATGGTACGATTGTACGATTGTACGATGGTACGATGGTACGATGGTACGATGGTACGATGGTACGATGGTACGATGGTACGATGGTACGATGGTATGATTGTACGATGGAATTAAACAATGCATGGAAAAGACGACTTATCGTATTTCTTGAACATTTTAATTTTTGTTCTTAACAACGTGAAGTAAACGAAAGCTAAGATTTTTGAAAACGCCCTTTCACGGGGGTCAAATAGAAGAAATATTTTTGGAAGACTGCTTGATTTGTGTATTTCTATTTAAGAGACGCCTGCCCAATTGCTAAGCTGCCTTCCGTTGCACACTTTCAATTGTTTGAAGTATTTATCTACTTGCACCAAAGCCTTCTTAAAACGAAAACAGTAATGGCTTTCGATTGCAAGACTTTGCACCAGAATATAATATTGTGATCACCAGTACTCGGTTTTCACAACCTGGCGATCAATGGATGGTGAACCACCTACCAAATCGATGATTTGCTCGTTTACATTCAGAATGGCAAAGGTTAACTCTGACAATTTTCTCGTCGCAGCCAAGTTCATAGTTCGACTGTCCAACGAAAAGAAGCTCCGAATTGCCCAGATAGAGTGTTTTGGTTCCCATAATGAATCGACGCGCGATTGCCTGACTCTACAGAAACAAGTCGGTTCCGCCATAGGCTACCAGCCACCCCGAAAACAGAGGCATATATGATAGCACTATATAAAAGTATCGAGCCAGAAGAAGCGAAGAGAAGAAAATCCAGCGAAGGAAAAAAAGAAAACACATAACCTCCCAACACAGCTCAGAGAAATTGAAGAATCCGGCGACAAAAGCAACATCCGCGAATTCTACAAAAAAGCCAAACAACTGGCAGTGGCCTTCAAGGTAGGGGCTCATGCAAAAATGCACAGCTTTATGAAAAATTTTGCACCCGATCGGTGATGCCTTCGAATTTTTGCACAATCCTCACCCAAGACTTTCTTTTGTTAGCGAATGTTTCGCTGAAGTGCACATGTGTATGATTGCTTAACTACACCAGTGTGCCAATTTTGACCAAAACCGTTGCTTTAGTTGGCACATCAACAAAAATACTACCACTAACATTTGAGGGACTTATTGGATTCACTAGAATCAAGATAGTTGAAGACTCATGTTAGCTTAGGCCCATATTCAGACCAAGTAATAGCGGCACCTAAGAAGAGTCTAAGTATCTATCTACGCTTTCAATGCGGCATACATCAAGCAAAAAACGTACCCCCCGAAAATTTTGTTAGCGTCCGAACGTAGGTACCACCAACTTACCTAACTTATAGTCCCACATACCAAGAAAATAGCTTAAAGCTAAATACAAGAAAACAAAAGAATACAAAAGCAAGCTTCAACCCATTTGGCCATCTGACAATTTATGGCCAATTAAAACATAACCTAAAAACACGCATCCTCAAGTGATCTTACCCGTTTCCATTTTTCAAACACACAGGCTCACCAGCTGCTCCTCATCGCAAATAGCCGGAAGGTGTTGCAATGCAGCTTCTGCTGCAACGTTTGAAGATGACAATTATTATTGTGAGCGGTGTGTGTGTGCTGTGGATTCGAATCCTGACACTCTACACCGACCAACGAGTTAACCCCTGACGAATGTGCTACTATGCAGTGACAACAATGTTTGCCCAAGTTCTTAAGTCGTTATATCCTTTCTCCTTTCATCTGCTTGTACTTGTGCTGTTTGTGTACGTTGTTGTATGTTAACACAGGTAACAGTTTCGGCGGCAGCTGGAGCATACCCAATCATCCAAGACTCCCCACATGTCACACACACAAAATGAAATTGTGTCAAAACCTTTGTCAACACAACTCAAGCTGTCAGACAATTTTCTTCAAGTGTCTAGCAAACAATGCAGATGAATGTGATGAAATCGGCAAAAGGAATGAGGTTGGCGGGTGGGTGGTGTTAGCAAATTGGAAACCATTTTTTTTTTAATTTAAATTTAGTCCTTTCGTTGAGTTTCGTTAAGTTGAAAGTGGTCATGTCAAAAAGGATGTCCCTTAAAGTAACGCACTTTTATCGCCTGTGGCAGATACATTTTTGATTTACATTGTGACGGTAGTGTAACGCACTTACCGGGAATGAAAAGCAAACTGCTCGTAAAGACTTCGTAAATGATGGACTGTACAAGACTACCAAACGCCAAACTGACTAAAGACGTGCTTTGGTGGTCAAATTCGCTGACATTAAACGTGCCTTGGTGGTCAAATGCCCAACCAATCCTACTCTTAGATTTTATGTTATAGCTACTCTGAGTGCGTTGCCTGAAGATTTGGTTAAACAAATTGAAAAGTTTTGACAACAGCAGATGAGAGCGGGAAGAATGTGTTCCTTTACTAAGGAAGGCACCATCTTCATAGTCCCAGCTAGGCTGGACATCCTATATGTACTACTCTCACAATGCGGCAATCAGATTAGAGTACATACCAAGACAGTGGAAAGTCGAGGAAGTGATTATAATTCTCAAACCAGGAAAATCGCCGAATGAAATAAAATCTTACAGACCTATTTCACTTCCTCCCAAAATTTAAAAACTTTTTGAAAGGATATCACTCGGCCGCTTATACCCCATTATTGATCGCCTTCTACCAGAACATCAATTTGGGCTTAGAAGTAAACATTCGACTGTGGAGCAAGTGCATAGAATAACAGACGTAACTGAGAAAGCTTTCGATGAAAAGAAAATTTGCTCAGCCTTATATATTGACGTGTAGCAAGCTTTTGACAAGCTGTGTCATAGAGGCCTTCAATGCAAATTAAGACAAGTTCCGCCTGAACAATTATATAAATTCCTCGGGTCGTATCTTGAGCAAAGACTCTTCAGTGGAAACGAATATTCGGAGTTCAAAGAAATATTGGCTGGAGTACCCCAACGAAGTGTCCTTGGACCACTCTTGTACCTCCTTTTTACACGTGATATCCCACTAACATATGATAAAATAGTGGCAACGTTTGCTAACGATACTGCTATACTAGCAGTTGGCACAACAATAGAGGAAACAAATATCAAATATCAAAGCGTCCTCAAGGAGGTTAATGAATGGACATAATCTTGGCGGATTGCACTTAACGAGAGCAAATCGATTCATTAAGATGTTTCGTAGAAACGGACAAACAATTTGCCTGTACTTCTCAATGAGGTTCGAGTTCGTTTTGCAAATGAAGAGAAATATATCGGAATGGCACTCCATGCTAAATTGAAATGGAAGTCGAATGTAAAAAGAAATGCGAAGAACATAAAAATTAGTACCGACAACTGTACCTACTGGTTACTCGGAAAATAATCGAAGCCTAACCTTGACAACAAGCTGCTATTATCCAAGCAAGTGCTAAAGCCGGTTTGGGCATAAGGTATAACGGGTGATCCAAGTAGAGATACTTTTTTCAATAGCCTTTTTTGACAGATCACGTGTGAGTCGTGTCATGCTGTCACGTTATTTTTGTTAAGTATTGTTTGGCATTTCATAATGGAAAGACTTACGCGTGAACAACGTTTACAAATTGTTCAACTTTATTATGAAAATTCACGTTCTGTGAGGAATGTGTTTCGTGCACTACGCTCAACTTATGGTCAACATTATCGGCCTACTGAACGTACTATTCGCAACACCATCACCCATTTTGAGACCCAGCATTCATTATTGGATAATATTCGACCGAATAGATCACGTCCAGCACGCTGTGAAGAAAATATAGCGGCCGTAGCTGAGAGTGTACACGAAGACCGTAGAGAGTCGATTCGGCGCCGTTCGCAGCAACTCGGACTGACGTATGGAACGACTTGGCGCATTTTACGTCAAGATCTTAAATTGAAAGCGTACAAAATACAGCTTGTGCAACAACTGAAGCCGCTCGACCTTCCCAAGCGACATCGCTTCGCTCTATGGGCTCTTGAAAAGTTCCAAGAAGATCCGACGTTTTCGAGGAAAATTTTGTTTAGCGATGAGGCCCATTTCTGGCTCAATGGGTATGTAAACAAACAAAATTGCCGCATTTGGAACGAAGAGCAACCTGAAGAGATTGAAGAACTGCCACTTCATCCAGAAAAAACAACGGTTTGGTGTTTTCGAGGCAAATTTTGTTTAGCGATGAGGCCCATTTCTAGCTCAATGGGTATGTAAACAAACAAAATTGCCGCAGTTGGGACGAAGAGCAACCTGAAGAGATTGAAGAACTGCCACTTCATCCAGAAAAAACAACGGTTTGGTGTGGTTTGTAGGCCGGTGGAATCATCGGTCCATATTTCTTTAAAAATTATGCCGTTGCGAACGTAACCGTCAATGGCGACCGTTATCGTGCCATGATAACCGACTATTTGATGCCTGAAATTGAAGCTCGTGATCTCGGCGACATTTGGTTTCAGCAAGACGGCGCCACTTCCCACACATCGCATCAATCAATGGACTTATTGAAAGAACATTTCGGTGAGCACATAATTTGACGTTTTGGGCCGGTCGATTGGCCACCAAGATCGTGTGATATCACACCGTTAGACTTTTTCCTGTGGGGATATGTAAAGTCAAAAGCTTATGCCGACAAACCCGCTTCGATTCAGGCCTCGGAGGAAAACATCACGCGTGTCATTCGCCAGTTACCAGTCGAAATGCTCGAACGAGTGATCGAAAATTGGACTCAACGGATGGACCATCTGCGACGTAGCAACGGCCAACATTTGATAGACATAATCTTCAAAAAATAAATGCCAAAGAATGTTCTTTCAAATGATAATAAACATTCTCCATTAAATTGGAATTTTCTGTGTTTTTTTTTCTAAAAAAGTAGGGAACCTCGAAATGGATCACCCTTTACAACTATGGGGTTTTAGCAGTGAAACGAATCTAAGCATTCTAATTTTTTTGAAAGCAAAATGTGGTACATAAGGAACGAAGATCTACGCAAAGATCTGGATATTCCCGCGGCAAAAGGTGAAACGAAAAATGTTGCACGAAAACATAAAAAAACGTTTAATAGGACACGTTAACATAACGGTCCTCCGAATTCTTGACGAAACAAATTCGTTGCGGCGTCTTCCAAGAACTAAATCTTTGGATTTAGCCCGATATTCACAAACCGCGCTATAAATAAATAAAATGTGGGTGGTCGCGGTGTAGTGGTAATGTGTTCGCCTGTTAAGTGGAAGGTTGCGCTTTCAATCCCTGCACAGTTCCATTTAACTTTTATTTACAAAAAAAAAACAAAAAAGGTCGGTTGTTATACCTAAAAGAGTATGCAACCATCTTGAATTTCTTCAAATTTAACGAACACAAGAAAAATTGACTCGCCGAAGTTAGTTCGGACACCATCCATGGAGTATATCTCCGCTACATCTAAAATCATTCCTGTCACTCTCTTTCTTCCCCATCTCTGAAGCTCGTACTGTGGTTACATGTAAAGGGTATTCGTGTAAATAATAAAAAAAAAAATTGCGGATAACGCAGGAACTCTCAAAGGAAAATTACCTGCCAAACATTTATTGCTGCTAGATATGTCGCATACTTAGTTGCAATACAAATATAAAAAGTGATGGTGGTTTTAGTGAGTAAAAATCTCACATTACTTTGGAGAAGATTTCCACCAGCCCGGGGAAAAAAAACATATTCGGGTTTCATATTAAGACAAATTTTAAAGGATGCTAAGCCCCAGATGTGGTGGTGGGTATGCGAACAGGCTTAGGACAGTGTTCAATGCCGTATAGGGCATACTGACGGCCTAGGAGCTCCTAATAAATGAACAGAAAATCTGCACTTGAAAATTTAGTAGGTGCTCAAGCTGCTACAAAGCAGACATGGCTGTCATCTAGGAAATACTTTTGAATAGGCCGGGCAAAAGGAGGATGAAAAACTTTGACATTTACTATGACCTGTGTGAGGGAAACCAATAATTATAAAGTCGTACAGATGACGCATTGAGAACAAAAAACAGAAACTTTGTTTTCACGTGCACACATGAGAAACGAGACTCAAACATATGGCGGGTTGTGCCAGTACGACCCGCATTAGAACAATTTTTCTTTTATGCAGTGCGTCATCTGTATGACTTTATAATCTTTGGTGAAACCCAAATAACAATTTTTTTCTATAAGGCATAAATTTCAAATTTCAAGAAGCAATTTCTTCTGTTATGCTTTTTTGTAATAGTGCGGAGAAGTTCAGCAGACAATAACTCTTTGAGGTAAATGCACAGACTTTTTAGAAGATTGATTGGTATAAGGCTTCTAAAATCTTTTAGGGAATGTAAGTGCACGTGATACTTGAAAAGGGGTTTTGGTAGGGCTTCCGGCGAAATAATAGAGCAGCATAATATGTATAGAGCTTGTGACTTAAGGCTTATATCAGCTGTGACTACTAAGATTGTTTTGCGATGAACTTCCATGCAAAAGGTTTGGGTTCGATTTCCAGTTTTGCCAACATTAACATGTTTTTTTTTTATTTCCACAAATATTCAGACACTCATTACTTAATATAATCGCATCAAATGCTCATAACATATTGTGGTACTGGGGCGTCGATTGAAGGGCTCAGTGGCGCGATGGTTGATGAACTGATTTTTCACTGGCCCTCCTCTCGTGATGATCTGACAAAACATCCGAGTAGTATCAATTGTCAAGAAAAGCTTATCTCAATTGTTGTTGTCACTGCCAGATGCTTACCTCTGCTGTCCCCGATGTTTGCAATGTGGACAATTGCATCCCTTTGATGGGTTTCTGCAGTGACACATTAGATGTCCGCTTTTGTTGCAGTAACGTTGCTGTTACTGCAACAAAAGCGGACATCTAGAATTGTTGGGTTCTAGAATTGTTATTCTGCAAAATATCCTTTCTCTCACAAGAGCATTCAATGATGGCCAATTCTCTGAGCGCTGCCGTTGGCCTTTTGGTTCATCCGCCACCATCTCTGTTCAAGGGGCCTGACTAACCCTTGAAATTCCTAGACAACCTGTTGTCCGAATAAGTCAAAGCAGCTTGTCTAGGTTCGCTTGGAACAGTAGGCCGGGTATTCATTCCGTGCCATTCTGACCTGGCTGTTTATAGCGTTGCTGCTTTTCGCGTGTTATCAACACTCGCGCTTATCGCTGAGCAAATCAAATCCAGTTGAATAAGATCAGTACACTATGGTTACCACTTGGAGGTTAAGAATGAGCACTTGATGTGTAGTAAGAGTTACAACCACTGGGTATTGTCAAGTTAAAGCCAATCAGAGTCTACCCTCGTTCTACAACACCCAACCATGAAGCACTACTGCATGTACAAAAAGTGACTAATTGGACCCGCGATTAGGCCAATTTTCTACAGCAAATCGAAACATTCGATAGGAATCGATATCGGTGAATGTTTGTTTATTATTTCTTCGCAAAATTATGTGAAAAAGTTCAGGACGATTACTGGTATCAATAAGACTGTGTAGCATGGGACACTGTAAATCCAACAACGCAGTTTCTGCACCAAAAATTCTCCTTGCATCTGCTGTCAAAAAGTGACGCATTAAATGGCCATCTAGTTTCTGGAGATTTGATCCCTTCGGACTTATTTTTGTGCGGTTATTTGAAAAGCAAAGTTTACGCCAGCAATTTCTAAGACTTTGACGATCTCAGGGCAAATATTCGTGCCGAAATCATACCTATATCGCCCGATATGCTCGAAAAAAGGCACATTTTGGTTTGGTCAATAGAGGCGGCAGTAAGTAGAAACCAACCTCAACCAATTTTAAGCTCAAGACCGGGATTAAAGCTATTTTAGTAGATAATGCCTTAGGGTTATCTGCAACATTCTCAAGATTAAATTCGTCAACCTCTTGTAAAGCCTCGAGATTGTATCAACGTAGGGTTGCCCTGGCACAATCCTGTTGGCTTACAAAAAGTTGAGCCGGAAGTTAACGAATAGTTGATTCGGCCTAGCACGATGATGATAGCGTATACCAAAGACTACATCGGAGATTGTATTGCTGTAATAATTTATATGACTGATACACATATAGGGAATGATGTGGCTAAAACGGGTCAATTAACAATACTATGGCGAAATATCCTTGAAACTTTAATTGATTAGATTTTGAAAGGCGCGAGGTCTGTTAGACTGAATATAAGTTACTGATAATTTTGGGTTGAACTTCTATTTTATTTCTGAGGTCCACGATATCCTGTATAAGTCCTTCTCTTAACGCAAAATATCTACCAACATACACATTCCTATTTCATGGATAGGTATGTACCACCAGGAGATATGTATTACTTTACTCATTCTATCTAATTCCCAAACTCCATTTTACATCAATGATTTGTTACCTGAATATCCTTCATCCTACCACTATAAACATCATCCAATATAGCCAAATCTCCAGTGCAATATAAACTTCGTCTACCAAAGGCTCAGGCTCTTCCTCTCAATCAGTACCAATCTTTCCACGCAATAAATTTATCGCCCATAAAGCCGAATAGCTATTCAAAGTTAAAAGAAGCAACCAAGAGGAATATGAATATTTCCCAAATCATAAAAAAAAGCGCAAGGGTGTGACCAATACCCTCACGCTGTCACCCATCAAAACATATTGTTCTTCCCCGTAATAGCAGTCAAACCAAACGTGATTCTCAATTACATCGACAAGAGGGTCGCAGCAGAGAAAAAAAATCGCGACTTTCACCCCCATCCCCAGTCGCAGCTGATTCCTCAAGTCACGGATCAAACGATATTAGCTTCGTAAAAAAAAAATAAAACAGTCCAACTTCGAACGAAAGAAGCATCTCACAATTACTACACACATGGGAGCTGTAACCGCTGTACAAATGTTACTCTGGCCCCCTTCGCCACCGGAAATCTAATGGGCCGAGCAAATTATCCACCCCCTCGATGTAGTAAATTTAAGTTGACTCGAAACAAAAAAAAAAAAAAACAAATGGGGGACAACAAAAAAAAAATTGCAAAGCGATACCCCCCGACAGGGGTAGCTACTCGTCGATACTCAGATACTCAGATACACGAGTACAGATACTCTGTCGGTTTTGTACAACTTGTACCATTATGTCGGCCATAACATGGGGTGCATGCCTAACTCGAGCAGTTAAGTAATTTTTACAGAAAACCAACCCAGGAAACGATAGACAAACCCATTTAATCCCGGCACATGTGCAAAACGGATAAATAACTAAAAAAATAGCGCAGGGATGTCGTTCCAAATCGAGAAAAGCAAAAAAAAAAAACATTAAAAAAGGACAAAGTGTGGTCGTGCGTTGAATACGATTTCTCCCAACCAAACAGAGGGGGTGACAAGGTGAAGCTGCTTCAGGGTCAAGTTTTCCAGCGTGCACACGGATCATCATCATCGTCGTCGTCATTACCATCATTGATACCAATAAAAAAGTTGACCGTTGTCATTCTTATCGTTTTCCGGTTCCATTTCAATGGTCTCCTTCGGAACGTGGACCTTTGGCCGTTTGAATCGAATGACCCATTCAATTAAGCGTATAGAAGGGACACAGATGAGGGTGTGTGGATAATAATACAAAAAAAAAAAAGAAGGACATCCGAACACCACTTAAGCCAACCGAGCAAGCGATGCCACTTTCGCTGGCTCTTCTTCTCTAAGGTGTAATACAATTTCGTGCTATGATACCCTTCAAAGGATCAAAAAAAAACAATTCTCATGTTTGGCCGGCATATGTGTGCGTGTTTCTAACTTTAACACGAGCCAAAGTTCCACAAAGTACTTTTGGCCCAAAGGCGAAATAGAGTTCAGTTTGGTTCGGTTCGTTAGGATCCTTGAACGCGTAACATAAAAATGCAATTGAGCCAATTTGTAATGTATCTCTGTGTGTCGTCCCCTCGATGTGTGTTTGGAATAGGGCATTTGACGGAAGTGGCAAAAAAAAAAAAGTTGAAAAACGACGACAGCCAGAGGAAACAAAAAGTAATACACTGGACAACAAAATGGAACACATGTGGTACGTGGTTCCTTTTTTCTCGATTTTGTTGTTTGACTTTTTTTTTTTGATCCTTTGTCGGATTTTTGTGTGTTAACTTCGGTTCGCCATTTAACGCAAATTGGATTGTGTCACTTTATTGGAGTAATTAAAACGAACACGAGTATCTGTCGGTGGTAGAGTTGTCCTGAGCTGCTTGATGGATGGTAGCGGAGGTATGCAACTTTTTTTTTTGCGTTGAGTAGTTTGGCAAGCTTTGACCGAATTTTTGGCGCCAATCAGGTCGGACAAGGTTGAATAAAAAGCAAATGTAGGTGAACTAACTATGGAAGTTTTGTACAAACTTTAATCGTTAAGTAGATTGAGGACTTTGACCAAATTATATGCGCATTTTGGTATGGAGTCCATGGAGCAGGAAGTGGTAGACTTATTACATATTTAGACCTACAGTAGAAGCCGTTTTAGAATAGAAGGTCCTAAAATCTCTCCGACCAAGTGATATCTTCAATTGATAACTTCTTATTTATTTACTTAAATGACACTAATATCCGAAGTGAACTCGGACCACTACCAATAAACTTCTCCAATAAGCCTAGTCCGTATCTTACCGCCTCTTGTTTATGTCGGCTTCTAATTATACCTGTCGGGCTAAGTCTTTCTCTACTCTTACTTCACTGAAAATCAAAAACTCTGGAGAATAAAATACAAGTGTCAATCAGCAATTTTTTGAGCATTTCTGTATTTCTGTATAACTAGCAAGTTTTTCTTTAGATCTTTAATCCTATAGCCCAGCGGTATCGTCTGGTGGAAGCATGGCTTCATATCTAGCTTCTCCTTTCGTTTTTGTGCGTGAATTTATTGTTTTTAGAGAATCTCGTGCTTAACTCCTAATCCAAACGGCAAATATAAGATAAGCTACTCATGTCAGTATTACTCTTAGGTGGTTGTCAGACTTTCGGAAGTGGCGAAGTAGTACAAAACCTAGCTATTGTCACTTCGATAGTTGTCCAACACACTAACTACTAGGCCACTGCACCCACTAAGTGCAAGCAAAAATGATGGAAAAATTTTACAAACTCGTGGCAGAGACGTACATATTGGACGCGTGTGACATTGCTTCTTCCTTTCTTTGTTCTGGTACAATGTTTTTTGGTTTTGCAATACAAGCATCTATAAGTCGTCTAACATCACCACATAACGCTCTGCGACTGCACATCCTCGTTGATCTTCAAAAAAGTAAGGACCGATAATTCCTTGCACCGACTTCGCAGCCTATATGGTCACTTTAGGCGAATGAAAGGCTTCTTTCTAATGTTCGCGTTTCGGATTCGTTGTATTCCAGATGCGGCACTTCTGCTTGTTTCCATGTTTATTAAAATAAAATTATCCTTCATCCAAACATGAGGTTTTGGTAAACGTGTAAAAACATCAATTGACAGGTTTATAAGGACCAGCCTCTGAATGGCATCCTCGAGGTTGAATTCTTGCACCAATTGAATTTTATATCGGCTTAGCTTTAGGTCTTTGTGCAAAATACGGTACAATAATAATCTATGCATATACAAAGTCCTTGTACTCCCGGACTTTGTTTTTTCAATGATATTGTTAGTGTTATTTTGAACTCTTCAAACTTTTTGAACCATTTTCGAAGGAAGGGTATGGGTGGAGCATCATTTAAGTGGCGAAATCCTCGAGCACAACGAGCCATCCACTTCCGATTTTTTTCACTCAAAACGTCCCAGAATTTCTTCATTCGCGTTTGATAGGGTCCATGGTATAGCGCCGCCGATCAGGACTGGGATGATCAGTTTATTCTTCAAACTTTTTGAACCATTTTCGAAGGAAGGGTATGGGTGGAGCATCATTTAAGTGGCGAAATCCTCGAGAACAACGAGCCATCCACTTTCGATTTTTTTCACTCAAAACGTCCCAGAATTTCTTCATTCGCGTTTGATAGGGTCCATGGTATAGCGCCGCCGATCAGGACTGGGATGATCAGTTTATTCTTCAAACTTTTTGAACCATTTTCGAAGGAAGGGTATGGGTGGAGCATCATTTAAGTGGCGAAATCCTCGAGCACAACGAGCCATCCACTTCCGATTTTTTTTCACTCAAAACGTCCCAGAATTTCTTCATTCGCGTTTGATAGGGTCCATGGTATAGCGCCGCCGATCAGGACTGGGATGATCAGTTTATTCTTCAAACTTTTTGAATCATTTTCGAAGGAAGGGCATGGGTGGAGCATCATTTAAGTGGCGAAATCCTCGAGCAGAACGAGCCATCCACTTCCGATTTTTTTCACTCAAAACGTCCCAGGGTTTCTTCATTCGCGTTTGATAGGGTCCATGGTATAGCGCCGCCGATCAGGACTGGGATGATCAGTTTATTCTTCAAACTTTTTGAACCATTTTCGAAGGAAGGGTATGGGTGGAGCATCATTTAAGTGGCGAAATCCTCGAGCACAACGAGCCATCCACTTCCGATTTTTTTCACTCAAAACGTCCCAGGGTTTCTTCATTCGCGTTTGATAGGGTCCATGGTATAGCGCCGCCGATCAGGACTGGGATGATCAGCTTATTCTATATAATTAGTAGTTCGAGTGAGGGCTTTATTACTGAATTGCCTTCTTAGCCTGAAGAAACAGCGGTTGGCAAGAGTAATTCTCCGTTTTACTTTTTACGGGATGTTGTCAGAGTTAGTAGCGGAGCCGAAGTAGACAAAGCCCCGTACTACCCGAAGTTATATCTGTCAATGGTGACGTTCTGTCCAATAAGTCGATAATGTGTGTCCTTTCATGTTGACAGGTTATACTTTATCTTGCCTTCATTTACTGCTAGACACATTTTTTCAACTTCCTTCTCTATACTAGAAAACCTGGGTGGCTGAGTACTACCAATGATGTCAATATCGTCGTAGTTGCACCGAGCGATGATTCTCCATCGTCATCCTACACAGACAGACGAGTTTGGGCGGTATACCAAAACTAGACATAGCTCTGTATAGCTCGTCTCAATAGATGCTGTCGTATGCGGCCTTGAAATTGATGAATAGCTGGTGATTATCGATTTGGACTTCTTGGGTTATTGACCTTCCTTGTGAACTTTCCTGGCCTAAAACCACACTGAAAAGAGCCGATCAATTTGTTGGTAAAAGGTTTCAGGCGTTCACATATTACGGCAGATAGGATCTTGCAGGCGATGTTGAATGCTTCTGCAGTTGGCGCAGTTCAGATGGTCCCTTTTTGTGGATCAGGCAAACGATGCAGAGGTTCCATTCATCAGGTATACTTTTATCCGACCAGATTTGGCTTATGAGTTGGTGGATGTTACTTACCAAGTTATCTGCACCGGCTTTAAAGCGGGAAGGCCTTCATTTCCAGCAGCACTTTTTAGCTTGATGTTTTATATTGTTATCCTCACTTCACAGGATTTTGTTCGAGCCTTTTGTGCTTGGCTTCGACATTTTTATACTTTGGTAAAACTTGCGACCGTCGTTCCTGGCGTGGCACCTCTCAATGTCTTTGACGCGCACTTTCCTTGTAGATTTTTCTTCTCTTTAAAAGCCGGGTTTTATTTTTTCCTTCTTTGCATTTAAAACTCTAAGGCAGCTTTAGTCTTCTGAAACTTTACCTGTAAGGCTGGTTTTTAGCTGTGAGAATCCACTGGCGTTCTCTATCAAATCAATGTTTCTTGCTGGTAGTTGCGAGATACCTACCACATAAGTTGCTGCTGAACTTACGGCCGCCACATAAGATGGTTGTGTTATGATGTTATTCGATATTTAAAGGGATACGCGTACTGCAAAAAACTTGGCGGTCTCTCGCGATTGAAGTCTTTCTACATTAGTGCTGAAAACTGGGATTACATATTTTCCCATCGCGGATTTTGATTAACCATTCTCCTGCCCCTGACTAATGGGATTTACTAAAAAGAAATCGGTATCCATCTTTTCAGATGATTCAGAAGTAGACTTAGGAACCGATGCTGACATATTCTCATAAATGAGATATCCGATGAACTTTTAATAAAACATTCTGTAACATCACTCTACAGGCTCAAAGATTCAGATCTACCCAGAACTTCCAAAGAAATCACATAATGAAATATAATCTTGAAAATTTTTGTGGGAGCTGCGATGTAGTGAGTACAAGTACCTAGCAGTAAGCTATAAGTTAAGCGTTCCAAGATTTTTTCACAGCCCAACTCTTACGAACGTCTGACAATCCCCTGAGAGTATAAAACTGTCATGAGAACATTCTCAAGTTAGCATTAAGCTGGAGGTCCAATTCATTGTCACGAAAGTTTAACTTCACACAAACATGTGAATTGAAAAGCTAGGTTTGAAGCGCTATAGAAGGCGTTTATGCGCTGATGATGTTGCTGAGGCTAAGTACTCTGTAATAAACGAAATTCAGGGAATCTGTTTTGTGGATCGATACGACAGCATCGTAGTTGCATTCTTGTGGCTTACTTCAATCCGGCCAATTTTTGTTATCACTTGGTGAATAGTCCTTGCTTAGCCCAGTGGCTTTTTTTTAGTAAGGCTGTTCAATGGTACGATGAACTGCCGAGCAGAAGGTCTGGGTTGGATTCCCAGCCGTAGCAACACCTAAATGTCTTTTCAATGGCCATCCTTTCGTTATGATCTGACAAATCATCCCAGTAGTATCAATTGTCAAGAAAAGCTAATCTCAAATGAGACTTTCGGATTCGGCAAGAGGAGGTCTTGCAAGTGCAAGAAGTACACATGCATACATGAATAATTGTGAGAAAGCTCGCGCATGCGTACTCACGAGCCTATTGCGCCAAAAATTTCTATTTTGTAAGGCAGACTTTTTCCGCAACCTTTTCTATGGATATCATACAAATATGATGTATGGTGCAACAGGCTTGTTAATCCCCGAGCCAAGTTTTTTTCTATCACAAGCATTGGTGTTTGCTCATATTGTATGATTGCGGGGCCTTCAGTTTTATGTCGAATCCGAATGTTTTATATGAGATAAGCTTTCATTGACAATTGATAAAACTTGTGGTAGTTCATCGCACTAACCATCATGCCACTGGGCCGGTTAACTTTGGGCATTGCTGTCCACACTTTTTTTAGTTCTAGGAGGTGGTAGTCTCCGCTGGTGTCTCTAATGTTAAATGATTCGCTAGATTGTTCGTCATTGCAGAAATGACGGTCTGCAGAAATAGTATTTCCATAATCTCAACATCGACTGTGAATCAAGCACTACATGATTGTATTGTACCCCTGACTTTGATGGAGATCGGAAATCTTCGTCCAGTAAGTAAAGGGTGATCCAAGTAGAGATACTTTTTTCAATAGCCTTTTTTGACAGATCACGTGTGAGTCGTGTCATGCTGTCATGTTATTTTTGTTTAGTATTGTTTGGCATTTCATAATGGAAAGACTTACGCGTGAACAACGTTTACAAATTGTTCAACTTTATTATGAAAATTCACGTTCTGTGAGGAATGTGTTTCGTGCACTTCGCTCAACTTATGGTCAACATAATCGGCCTACTGAGCGTACTATTCGCAACACCATCACCCATTTTGAGACCCAGCATTCATTATTGAATTACTGGCGAATCCAGATCCAGCGCATAAGCTACGGCCATTCTCAGTGGTTGTATCGTCACTAGTCTTCGACATTAGACGATGCCGGTATGCGATCAATCGGAAAATTATGGAGTACGCGTTCTGCGAAGGTTTAGCCGATATCTTGCAATTGCAATATTGCGACATTGGATTTCTCACATTATTTCGCCTATGTTGCGAGGTAATGTAATCCGCATTTTTATTTTTTTAGGAAATGGTCCAACTTTTTGTTGGTTTATAATTTCAACGTACTGAAGGGGTTATGAATACCCTTAAATGTTAACCACTGTACGAACGTTGGAGAAGGGGAAGAAAAGAGAGCGATAGGAAAGATTTTGGGTGTAGTGGAGGCTTACTCCATTACTCCATGTCCGAAACTAACTTCGGGGGGACACTTTTTCCTATGTTCGTTGAATATGAAGAAATTCAAGATGGTGCACACTTTAAAGTATAACAACCGATTTTTTTTATTTCATTTTAAATAAAAGTTAAATGGATTTTGGCGGCGAATGAACGCGCAACCTTCCACTCAACAGGCGAACACATTACCACTACACCGCGGCCACCCATAACTGTTGTTATCTCTTCGGAATCCTTGAACATTCAAAATACTGTACTGCTGGTCTGGAGACCACCATGTCCCAGTATGGATATCCAAGGAAGGAAACTGTGTGCCGGCTACATTCACATTTTCTATAATATAGATTGTAGTAAATGACCAGCTTTCATTCTTCTTACTCGTCCTATCCCATCGTAGTTCCTGGATGGCAGTAATGCTTTCATTGTTGGAGATTTCTTCTCCTAGTTTTTGTCTCTTTCGGAGACTCTTGATAGCTTCGTTATAATTTGATTTTCGATTGTGCTATCGTTTTGTGTAGCGGAAAATATTTCCAAGTGAAAAATTAATTAAACAATTAAACGGTGTGCTGAAATATCTCTCCTGAGAAATAGATGGAGCTAGTTCTGCAATAAGCCCTATGTCTGAGATTTAAATATATAGAACCAGTCTAAATAGGGTCCCTGGTGCATATTAGCAAAAATTATAGAACTACATAGAGTACCCATCACAGCTTAGTGCGAATTTTCGTCGATCGTATGCGTCGGCTATTCTGTTGCTTGATACTGGGGAAGCAATACGAACACTGGGGCATCAATACCACATCGAAAATTTTCGTTGTATAAGATTCGCACTCTATGTAGAAACAATTATTCTGGTTCCCCATGACATGGCTTACCAAATGATTGCATTAATAGAGCTGCTGAAAATCCACTCTCCAAATTCGCACCCGAAGTGTGAGACGACTGCCTTCTTAAATATTTTACCCAATACCCATACTACAACATATTTGAAAACTCTTTGTTCGGGAATTAAAATCCTTTTACGAACCAAAAAAAAAATAAACAAAAATATAACAATTTGGGTTCCAAATTTTCTTTGTAAAATATTTTTCGCTAAATTAAAAAATATTTATATTTGCGCATAAATAACAAACAAAAAACGAAATTCCTTTGTCTGTTCCTACATCATACAACGCTAATTAAGGCATAACAGACTTTTTTTTAGAAATATCCTTTTCCAGCTGGTAACGTAGGTTTGCACGTAAGGTGGAGACGTATTTTCTGTGTCCTCCAGTGTAATTTAAACAAATTACAGGTAATGGTACATCCATTATAATATGTAAGATCTTACATTACAGCACATTATCCTGGTGGCATCAAACGATTTCCCTTTTTTCATCTGTTTTTTGTGTTTATTCGTAATGCTGAGAGCAAGGATACGTATACCCTTTTGAGAAAAAAAAGGGTCGACGTAGATATTCAGCAAAAAAAATGGGATGCATGTGTGTATACAGATACTCGTGTAATTACGCACATGCTCTAGGACTTAGGAAGGAGTTATATCGTCTGCCTATACCTTCGTACGTCAAAGTCTACCCAAATGGAAGAGAGTGATTGTGATTGAATTTGACGGGATACGAGTGTTTCTGGAGTGATATCGCCTTGCCACAACGTACAACCCATGTGGGAGTGATTTTACTTCACTGCGAAGGAATATTAATTATTGTAATTTATTTGTTAAGCGTGTGTGGATACCTGCAGGATGGGGCAGGAACGGTTGCAGGTTTTTTTTTTAATCAAATTTGATTTGAAGTGCTAAGGATGACATTAGAAGGTGGAGAGACACTTTCTTGCTTTTTGTCGAGATATGGATTTATTCGAATTGAAAGTTTCTGTTGGTATAAATAGGTTTTGGGCATGACTTGCAGTAGATCCGTATGGCTTGTACGTCTAGTTCAAGGATGCTACAGAGAAAAATATAACTAAATGTTAGCCATTCATAGTCACAACAGGAACTTTGCTGCTTATGTCACATGTATATGCAAAGCTGTAATTTTAGCACAACCTAAATTTTCTGAAAAGCTTCGTATGATGGTTGAACTCTTTAAAAAAAACGTTAAGCTTTTGCTACGTTTGTGTTTAGAACGAACGAGAGATACATTAGTCTAACGCATTAGCCACTAAGCCACTAAGTCTATCGCATTAGCCACTAAGCCACAAGTTGAAGGTGAGTAGTATGTCGAAATGGTTTCGACAAACAACTGACCTTCAAAGTTAATCCTTGGAGGCGTCAGAGAAGTTGAAACGTAATAGCAATCTACATAGTGATATGAGTGATTACCACGTTGCCACAACCGTATTTTATACTCGGAGCTCAAAAAAAAGTTCGAAAAATAAAACCTCAGATGAAGTCTTGGCACGACGTGTCAAATAACCAAACAAATTAGTTCAAAGCTAGATTTGAGTAGATCAAAGGGACTGATTTCGCTCGATAGACCGTGTATAAGCGCCACCATAGGTGACATCACGGGAAACTGTTTAATAGACAGACACGCAAAAATGCTACTCAAACGACTTCTGTAGAAGCTGCATCGGCAAAGAGGGAGAAGAAACAATACTTCATCTCCATTGTAACTGCCCGGCCCTATCAAACGGAAGGAAGCTCCTACTTCGAGCTTTCTATTTTCAAAATCTAAGGGATTTAACAAAAACTTGAAAAGGCTCTTCCGCTTTATCAAAAGCTGAAAATGGTCTTAAAACGGATAGTAGGAGATGGACACGGTGTCAGAATGGAGCAAAATTGTCTAAGTGTGCTGGCGAATGCTGGCACTCTAACCTAACCCACGTCAAATAAGTGTTCTTGGGGTGCCTCTATTCCGGTTTTATACTACTGCTATACATCGTGGAAGGAAGATGGAACATCTATTGCTAGGTCACCACTATCCTAGCAGTAGGTATAAAATGATCGAAGAAACGACTACAAGCTCACCTAGATTGTCAGAGAAGTAGAATCATATAGATGGAGTTTTCTTCTGTAGCATGCAGGCCTAGAGGGCAGTGTCCTGTAAGGACAACGATGATGGTATTTATGTTTGATCTTTTCAACATTATGAAGCAGAGACAGCATTTCTGGTTATAATTTGGCGAGAGTTGCCTGTAATTTAGTGTAGCGGATACCTTGAAAATATTTGTTTTTTTTTTTCAAATGAAAAACATTTTACTGCGAAAACATTTACTGCACGACCGAGGCGGCCAAGCGACTGGACTATTTCGTAACGTTCTCCAAACTTGGTTTCCAATAAATTGATTGTGGCATTCGCTGTGTGGCTTGTAGCGCCGGCCTGTTGGAACCACATGTCCTCCAAGTCCATATCATCCAATTGGGGCCAAAAATATTCGGTTATCATTGAACGGTAGCGATTCCCATTCACAGTAACGTGCCGGTTTTGATCATCACGGAAGAAGTACGGCCCAATGACGCCGCCGGCCCATAAGCCACACCAAACCGTAATTTTTTCGGGATGCAATGATGACTCATGGAGTACGTGACGAAGCCATTCAGCCAGAAATGAGCCTCATCGCTGAAGATGATTTTTCGATGAAAATCCGAATCATTTTCAAGTTGTTGCTCAGCCCAATTCACGAACATACGACTCTTCTGGTGGTCAAGCGGCTTCAATTCTTGCGTCAATTTAATCTTGTAAGGATGTAGGCCAAGATCTTTTTCCAAAAATTAACCACAACGACGTCACAGAGATGCCCAGCTCTTGAGAACGACGTGTGAGAGACACATTTGGGCTTTTTTCAACTGAAGCCTTAGCGGCAGAAATATTCTCGACACTACGGGCACTTCTTTGGCTCACTGGCACGGGAACATTTTGTACTGTGCCTGTGGATTCAAGTTTTTCCACTAGACGCTCAATTGTTGATCTGCTAGGACGATTATGGCGACCATATATTGGACGTAGCGCTATTAACGTTGAGGCCACTGATTCCGAGTTTCGGTTGTAAATTTTAATAATTCCGAATCGTTGTTCGATCGTATTACTTTCCATCATAAAATGGCAAACCTTACTGAAGAGAAATGTCAAAAGAGCGGCAAGAAATATGGCGTCGTTTGCTGTCCCTGTCGCACAACTTTTGTAGCGTCCCTGTTGAAAAACCCGATAAACTGATCCTATGAAGCGATAATACCGAATTTAACATCTAATTGTGAAAATTCCTTTTTTTTTTTTTGATTTTGTAAGAATAAAATTGTTACATTTAACACTAAAATGACACTCTGTTTCATTATGTAATTAAACATAATTTTGATTGGCAAAGTGGGGTGATGAGAGTAAGCTGAAGGTGATGGTGAAAGTAGTGTGACCATCTGTGTAGGCAGTGATAGGGACTATTGATAACATACAGACAGCACAATGAACTAGGACATTAATGTTAGGGAGGGCATGCCTTAGAGAACATTTCTTTCTTTCTTTGGGTATCACTTGTAAAATGATCTGAATCGCTTTTAACGGCAAGGGCTAGCAAAGTGCATGCAACATTTTTTTGGCACGTAACTATTTTTATTTGATTTGGGTGAATGTGTAGTAGAAAGATCCCACCCCTCCGACGAGCTGTCGCCGTGCAATGACAAGCGTGCCATTCTGCTGTACAAAACACTCTTCCACCCGCACCCTACATTAGACATGTTGTGCCGTTTATCCATCTATGCGGTTTGCTTTCTTGATCGCATCCAGTTTTATTACTCATTTTCATGTAGTGAGGGAGATAACTAACATTTCTACTAGATGTAGAATATCAAGGGTAGTACCCAGTCTGGTAGGCTCATCCGTCTTACAGTTCCGTGGTATATCTCTCTGACCCGCTACATTTAATGACATCTCATTAAAAGATTCGGCATTCGTTGGGTGATTACCATGTGAAAGAGATGAATCTCAGGAATTTGATTGCCGCTTAGCTGTCACTGAAGATGCTAATATGCTTCGCGGATGTAACATACGTTACATATTACATTATACCTCAGCCAGGACAAGGGTTCTTTATGATATCAATGATTTCCGCCCGGAAACACAACAAATATCTGGAAAAGTATCCTTTAGTTAAGCATCTCGAAGAAAACACCTCTGCCCACTTCAGATCCGATTTTAGACCCTCCGTGTAAATGTGAATCTTATTATTCACCTCTATCGAAGTTTTTTTTTTAAATTTTTGACAACCCGTTCGGAAGATATTTTTTTCCCGATTTATTCGAAAACGAAGAATTTTCTACCAAGGTATCCGTTCCGAAACGCATTTCGGACAAATCTTCCGACGAAATGTAACGCACATGATCGGCGATATGCGTTAAGGTAACAATTTTTGACAGATATGTGTGGAATTTCATTCGAAGTTGCCCAAAGCTCTTAGTCTCACAGTTTCATAAGCTGCGGTCTGTTTGACAAGAATTTATAGAGGAACTTGATGTAGGATGGCATCTAGGGCTGCGGAAGGGATGCTTCTTAGAGCACCGCTAATGCATATGCAAGCTAATCTTTTAACTTTTCCTAGAAGGTTGCTGATTCTAGAGCCCTACACAAAACTAACACACCACACAAGAGTATGGATCTAATGATGGGCACGTTAAGGCAAAGAGTGATATGCGTACAAGGCTATACGGGTTCATTTATGCGTTCTTGGATATTTTCTTTCCAATTCAGTTTTTTTTTAAATTCAAGAACAAACACAGGCACTCGATTCTGCGAACTTGAAACTAACACCATTAAGTTTTAGAGGATTAATGAGCGGAACTTTGCATTTCCAGCTAAAAAGGACCAATTTGCACTAATCCGGAGGTCCATTTAGAGAGTACAGATAGATACTTTTGTAAAAATTCTTTAAGTTTATTAAGGTACATACCTGATACAGCTATTTCCACATCACCTGAGTACATCCTTTTTTTTTAGATTTGCTAGTAACTGACCACTACATTCCAGAAAAAAAAAGTCAGGACGCTCCTTTTTTGCTGCTACAGTTTACAGATTTACATGCGGATGTGACGCCAAGGTTTGTGCTAATAATTCTGCCCGTGAGTAACTAAATTTTATTTATAAGAAAACCGATCAGAATAAATTTTGAAGCTTTTTTTTCGGAATGACAGTAAACTGACTAGAATTCGCACGTGAAAATTAGTTTTATAAAACAAGTGCTAGATCCGATGTAGACCTACAGTATCAAACTTTATGGTTGTAACATGAAAACAAATGCGAATATTTAAAAAAATTTTCAATGCTTAGAGAGATTGAAGGAACGAAGATATCCAAAGGGATCTCGGAGTTCCTATAATCGATGCTGAAAATAGAAATTTCGCACGAGAGCATACAAGGCGACTAAACGGAAATATCAACAAAAGAGTCCTACAAATATTGGATGAAAGCAATTTATTTCGCTAACTACAAAGAACCGAACTTTTAGACTTAGCAAAATTGCTTAACATGAAGGAACTTTCAATGGAAAGAAACCTACCAAAGGTTTTCATGATAGAAAAATTGGTTGATAGGAATTATCTTAGCTGCAGTAATAATAAATTTATATGGAAGGGGAGCGTTCTTTAGTCTGTTAGAATCTGACACTACTATGACACTTCTCTCTATGGTGTATATGAACGATTTTAACTTGTCCTCGGGGGACTATACGACGGGGCTAATGATGCTGAGATCATCTATATATACCTTTAGTTGGAGATACCTTTATACCTTTAGTTGGAGATTTAAGAAAGCGAATCTCCTTATCGAAATCCGATGCAAGTTTGAGATGAGCTGCTTCCAACCATTATCTGTTCATTAACTGGAGATGAGCCTGTGCTCTTACTTTCAAGCCAGCTGTGAGTTGTTTGACTTATTTGTAGAATTGACGGCTATTCATCTTGACGTGAAACTCTTCAATGTTCCTGAGCTGGGAAGCTACGCATCTTCTGGTTCGACACTTATACCGCGCGTTTTGCTTTTTCTGTGCCTCTTCTGTCACCTCTTTTTGCAATTGTATTCATACCATGTGCATCATATCGGTGGTGGCTGGTAAGCAATGTTGAAGAATATTTTCACACTTCGGCAGGTCCTGGAAAAAAAACCCATAAGTCCAAATCGATACCCACCACCTATTCATCGATTTTAAAACCGCATACGACAGCAACTATAGAGACGAACTATACAGAGCCATGTCTAGTTTTGGTATACCGCCCAAACTCGTCAGTTTGTGTAGGATGACGATGGAGAATTATCGCTGCTCCATCAGGGTCGAAAGCGACCTCACTGACACATTCGATAACAAAAAAGGATTTAGGCAAGGCGATGCGCTGTCATGTGACTTCTTCAATCTGATTCTTGAGAGGATTGTGCAAAACTCACGAGCCAACACCAGAGGCACAATTTTCCACAAATCTGTACAACTACTAGCATACGCCGACGATATTGACATCATTGGTAGGACCCAACGTGATGTCATAGCCACGTTTGCAAGTATAGAGAAGGAAGCGGCAAAAATGAGTTTAGCAGTAAATAAGGGCAAGACTAAGTATATGCTGTCAACAAGGAAGGACGCACAACATCGACGAATTGGACAGAACGTCACCATTGATAGATATAACTTTGAGGTAGTACAGGACTTTGTCTATCTCGGTTCCACTGTTAACTTTGACAACAACATCTCGTCAGAAATTAAACGAAGAATTACTCTTGCCAACCGCTGTTTCTTCGGGCTAAGAAGGCAATTCAGTAGTAAAGCCCTCACTCGAACTACTAAGGAGATCTTATATAAGAACCTGATCATCCCAGTCCTACTTTACGGCGCTGAACCATGGACCGTCTCAAAAGCGGATGAAGAAATCCTTGGTCGATTTGAGAGGAAAATTCTTCGAAGAATCTTCGGTCCCCTTTGCGTTGACGGGCTATGGAGACGAAGATTCAACCAAGAACTATACGAGCTGTACAGCGACATGCCTCTGATCAAAAAACTCCGCGTTAGACGTTCAAGATGGCTAGGACATGTAGAACTATGGACACCAATACTCCAGCTCGCAGAGTCTTCGATTCCCAGTCAGACGTCGGCCGCAGTAAAGGAAGACCTCGCATTAAGTGGCGCGCACTAGTAGAAACCGACCTCAACCAACTTGGAGTGCGCAACTGGAGGCAGTTATCTAAGGACCAGGCTAATTGGAGAGGCATGTTGGTTGAGGCCCATGACTGTAGCGCCACCTTAGTAAGTAAGTAAGGATGATCAGATCATCACGAGAAAAGGGCAGTGAAAAATCATTTAGGTTTGCTATGGCTGGGAATCGAACCCAGACCTTCTGCGCGGCATTTCATTTCACCAGCCATCGCGTCACTGAGCCCGTCAAGCTGGAGGGCCAGTTCCAATTTATAACATACCCATAGAACAGGGGTCATGCGGGTTTTCCGATCTCTAAGGCAACAACCTTCAGCTTACTTATGAGCACTTTGAATGCTGTTCCTCAAGGGTTGAAGTCATTTTCCTGCCTTAACACATCTGGTTTTTCTTTTCGTGTTTTTTTACAGCCTGACAATCGATGGGCATAACTTTAAGGCATCAAGGAGCAACTCCTAGTCAGATACGAAACGCCAATGGCAGTTCCTTCGGGCTAAGAACGCCATTTTAGTACCAAAGCCCTTACTCGAAATGCTAAGGTAATTCTATAAGACCCGTAACATACACGCCTTTCTTTACGGATGCAGGAATACATCGCTGATGAAATCTCTGGATCCATTTTTGTTGACACTTTGGCTTCTAGAGCATTTGATTTCCAGTCTGGTGGTCAATGCATCATTGAGCAAGACCATCCCAAAGTCTCGCGCTTCAATTTACTTCAATTTACTTAGAGTATCCAAATCTGGGCAATTCATTATGTATGAAGTGTGATAACTAGAGGGGGATATAAGTTGACAATAATTCACCACTTACTGTAGCGCCACCAAATATATGTATACATCTAAGTTCCTGCACGTTATAATGGGTTGCATGTGTTAACTAAAGAAAGGAAATCATCTCGTCATTATCCGCTAAAAATATGCGTCCTACATATTTGTAAGCATTCAAAATGACAAAACTCCCTTGACACATGTCAGAATTCCCATTTTAAAGGACCCATAAGGTATCGCACTCCAAGCTACAGGATGTACATATATATTGCTCCGCCAACTATGGCTTCATCATTCCTGCATCCATCTTTCACTTAGCTCCAGAGAAATCAGGTGGCTTCTCATAAAATGTAATGTTAAGTGATACAACACAACATCCATACAACATGAGTTTTAAGTGTATAAAAATCCCATCAGGACACTCGTTTCTTGTCCATTTGGGTTCGCTTCGGTGTGTCCATTCACCCCACCCCGTCGGGTGAACACATTTGCATTTCACCCCTTTTTTTGTGTGCCCTCAAATGTTAAGTGCTGAAAAGTATAGTCTCCCAAGCACACACAAAAAAAATCCATACATATGCAGAGGATACATTTCTCATGCAGGACGACGATAGTCCTTTTCATCACAAAGGAGTTTTTGAAATTCTAAATAAATCCTTTGAATACTGGGTTACAGAAGTAGCAGAATCACTCGTATCATACTAGGACGCAACAAGAACAACAACAACAACGACGACTACGACGACGGGTTAAAACCTAAAAGAAAAACGTTGAAAACTTTTACTCGTCCTTTCATCAGTCGTCCGTGTTCGGTCTAAGGATGAACCCATGGCGACGACCCACATTATCGTTATACAATAAATATGCAAACTACTACAAGCAGTTGCGGGTATATGTGGGAGGGGGCGTGGGGTGTTAAGGAAAAACCTTTTTTTTTTCCGGTAAATTTTCATGAAATAAAATGGCAACGGAAGAGTTCAAAAGGATATCCTTAAGCGAAATGCAACACAGAGATGTGTTTGATTTAGCCACCTCGCTGGCAAGTTTCACCCAACCGGTCGTCGTTCTCGTCCACCGGATTGCATATGGAGATGACGTTAAAAGCATCCTGAAAGTTTTGTTTTGTCTCTGCACCATCAGCATCGGCATTTGGGACGAGCAGCAGCTGGAAAGTCCTTATGGGTGGCCAAATTGAAGTCTTAACTCTGGGCACTCTGGGCTGCCCAGAGAAAAAACCAAAAAATTGAAATAAAATAAATCCCCAACAACAAAGTTACAAAGTTTTTCAAACAAACGCACACCCACACCCACAGATCCTTGCAATCGCACCATAGGAGAAAGGACGAATATTTTATTTAGTTTCTTTCTTTCATTTCCTTTTTTTTTGTCGATTTGAATTTTGTATATAGTGGTACAAGGAACGCAAATAACGGGACATTAAATATGCATTTGCATTTGGAAGATGGTACCCAGGCAGCAGCGGTAGAGCAAGCGATGGGACATAAGGGTGCGGACACCCGCACACAAAATAGAACAAAAAAAAATTATAGAAGAAGAAGAAGAGGAAACAAATATATCTCTTCAGCTAACGAATCGGTGGATCCACAGATGTAACGACGGCTAGGAGCCGGGTCGGCGGTCAAGGACGATAAGGACAATGGAAAGTTTCAACTTCTGTTGAAATAGTGCTGAATAGTATAAAGCATTTCAATAGAAATGCTGCGGGTGTTTCTGGGAATCCTCGTCAATGATGAACGTCCAATGAAACAAAGGATGCCACCAAACAGAACTTTTTTAGTTTGAGTTTTTTTTTGTTTGTGTGTGTGTTGTATGCAATGGATGCGTTTACACATTACCGAGAGCAGTTGGATGAGTGTAAGAGAGCTCGGAATGGTAAAAAAGGTTGCAATAAGTGCTTGCCACAATGAAACAAAAAGTTTGGACACTTCATAGAGCTATGGTCACTGACCTAAAAAGCTAAAGTCGACTTAGCACAGAGTCCTATAGATATACGCGCTATTGTACTCGTTATGGACTGTGCAAGACAACCGTCTCTAGAAGCGTACATTTAGTCGAGTTTTTTCCTATTTGACTAGAGGATAAGAGGGAAACGTAATACTTCGAGGGTGGGCAAAATTTGTGCTGCTTACTGCGAAAGATGTTTCCAATCATTGATGGTCAGAGAGACCAAGGTGACTTGTAATAGCAGCAGACTGTCTGGAAAGCTCTTTGGCTAAATAGTTTTCTTAAGGATAGAACTCTTCAAGTTTTGGTTGATCGCGTGTCTTAATGCTTACCCACTCTACTTCTCATCTAGAGTATTGATAGGTGCCACCTTGCTTCCAGTTGAGTCAACTGGTATTATCTGCGATTGGGTGATGATTATCGGTCTTCCATTTGGTCTTGAGCTCAAAAACGGGGATTCGATGATTCTCTAGGCTGGTACATCACTTTTCATTTGCCCAATATGGTCGAGCCAACTTGGTCGAGGCGGCTTAACCATTGGTACTACATCCACTTCTTGGAACAACTTATAAGGCCCGCGGTTGTATCACAACCCTTATTCGTCTTACTCGCAAAAAATATTTCGAAAATGGCTAATATTTCCTTGTTTCAAAAGGATATGTGCCCTAAATTAACAGATGAGATCAAACTAAGGTACACAGACCTTCTCTATCACGGGAGCGAAATAATTCCCAAGATGGAATCAACGGTGACGTTATAGTCAAAGTTAGGATGGACAAAGTGAAAAACTTAAATCAAATCTTTCGACATATTCGTACAACATGTCATTTCAAAACCTCAAGGGTTAGTCAGACCCCTTGAAGGTGGTGACGGAAGAACCAAAAGGCCAACGTTAGCGCTCAATCCCGTATTGGATACTGATCGCTCCGTGTCCTAAGGGTATCTAATCAACTGGAACTGGCTTTTCATCCACTCATAGAAAAAAATGATTGAGCCTCCGCGGAGAGGACTGATTTTAATGTTGACGTCTAGATATGCTAAACGAACAGCGACAACGACAACGACTTTCGTATCTGCCCCTGGAATGCGAAAACAGGAGAGATGCAGCCGAACAACTCACGAAGCCATAAGCCGCTACAATGCAGACATTACTATTATCCAGGATATACGAAGCGCTGGGCCGAGTAAAAGGAGGATGCAAACTTGCGACATCTGGTACTGTCCGTCGTATATTTTTTTTTTTTTTTTTTTTATAATTTGCGCGCACTCAAGGGGTTATGAATACCCTTTATATGTTTTAGCACAGTGCGGGCGTTAAGGAAATTAGGGATAAGAAGAAAGGAGATACCGATGCACATTGGTTTTAAATGTCTGTAAGTTATAATGGAGAGGAAAAACAGAGTTTGGTAGAGCATTCCACATTCGTGTTGTTCGGTTTATGTATGAATCTCTATATTTCAGCGTACGTCCGAAGATAGGCTTGAGGGTAAACTGATTTGCATTCATTGCGTAACGAGTATTGCGGCTGAATTGTTGAATGGGAGGAATGCAGCTGGCTATTTCATTTGAACATTGGTTGTTAAAATAGCGATAAAACAAGGTAAGGCAGGAGATGTTTCGACGGTTTCAAGCGAAACTAAGGAGTTCGCTATTCTTATGTCTCCTATAAGTTTTTTCGCACGTGTTTGAATCCTATCTAGTAGGTGCAATGTTGATTTTGGTGCACCTGACCAGACATGGGCGTTGAATTCAAGTTTTGAGAGTATAAACGCTTTATATATTGTGGCCAGATCAGAGGGGGTGAAATATTTCTTACATCGATTTAGGAAACCCAGACATTTCGCTGCGTTTTTAGCGACTTCGAATATGTGATCGTTCCAACGTAAGTCGTTACTAACACACATATTTAGCATGGAAAGCTTTTCGGTTTCTTCGACGTAAGTGCCATTCATGGATAATGGCTCTAGATTTTGGTTACGCTTTAATGACAGAAGACAGCATTGTGTTTTGGAAGCATTGAATTCCACTCTATTAGATTTACCCCATTTGATAATGCTGTCAAGGTCGGAATTCAATGAGCTTAACATATTTTGACGTTTAGAGTCCACGTTCGAAGGTGAGGGACGAGGACCTGTAAACGAATATGAGAAGCTGAGGGTACTGTCATCAGCGAAGGAATGAATTGGATTAGAAGTTACAGACAGGAGATCATTTATAAAAATGAGAAAGAGAGTCGGAGACAAAACTGAGCCTTGAGGGACACCAGCATTTATTTGGTGAGTTACAGACTTGAAACCATCCAAAACAACTTGAATTGAACGTTTCGAAAGATAATGTCTAATCCATAGAAGAAGTTTTTCGTCGATTCCAAATGCACGCATTTTCGACAAAAGGGCTTGATGCCAAACCCTGTCAAATGCCTTTGAAATATCAAGCGCAACAATCTTGCTTTCGCCACCATGGTGAATTGATTGGTTCCACTTTTCGGTGAGATACGTCATCAAATCACCAGTAGACCTGTTGCTGCGAAAACCATACTGCCGGTCATTGAGAAGTTTTCGTGTTTCGAGATATTTCATAAGCTGACGATTTATCAGCGTTTCCATGACCTTGGAAAGAAGGGACGTAAGTGCAATTGGACGGTAGTTGGAGAGAGAAGAAGATTCGCCTTTTTTTGGTACAGGCTGGACAAATGCTGTTTTCCATCTACTCAGAAAGAGTCCTGATGAGTAGGATAGATAGAAAAGCTTACGCAGTGGTTTTGCTAGCGTAGAAGAACACCTCTTCAGAATGATGGGGGATATACCATCTGGACCAGCGGATTTATGTATGTCAAGATCAGATAAAACTCTTGCAACTGTACGAGTACGAAAGTGAATTTGTCCCATAGAATGATCTACGTTCTCAAGTACAGGAGGAGACTGAACACAATCTGGCAATGTAGAGTTGGCTGCGAAATGGGCAGCAAGCAGATTGGCTTTGTCTAAAGAGCTGACAGCTGGAATGTCATTGTGAATGAGCGTCGGAATTGATGTTGATGCCGAATTTTTTATGTTTTTAACGAATGACCAAAAGTTTTTACTACCTCTGGGACATTGTAGAATTTTTTGCCTCAACGTTCGGTCATAGAGGAATTTGACACGCTTTAAATGGGCATTACAGTCATTTCTGGCTTGTTTGAATTTTGCTCGGTTTTCCTCTGTTGGGTTGGTCTTGTACAACCGAAAATTTGTCTCTCTCAACCTGATAGCTTCTTTGCAGCTCAAGTCATACCACCCTTTTGCCTTTGGTCTGATACTCTTAATTCTGTTGGGAATAAAAGATCTCTTACCAAAGAGAATGATATTTGAAATCATATCAGCAGCAGCATCCACGTCACTATCGAGGAAACATAGTGACCAGTTAAAATTCCTAAAAAAAACTGTTTAATGCTTCCCAATTGGCTTTCTCGTATTGCCATACGGTTTTTTTGGGAATTTGCTCTTTAACTGTGTGGTTGGAGTACGAGAAATTTGTTGATATGATACAGTGGTCTGACGAACCCAGAGGCGATAATACATTGATGATGTATTTATCAGGGTGAGAGGTAAGAAACAAGTCCAGGGTGTTGGCGGCTTGACTGTTAATATCCGGTATGCGTGTCGGCTCATTTACAAGCTGGGTTAGGTTGTTTACCTCAGCAAAGATCTCAACATACCTTCCTTCGGGTGTTGTCTGTCCAGAATGTTGAAGCCACGTAGAATTGTGTACATTGAAATCGCCCGCAATGACGATTTCAGTGTGAGGATGCAGGGATACAATTCTAGAGATGGAGTCGGACAGTGCATCAAACTCGTTAAGGGTTGAATTACTGTCAAGGTTTGGGCTTCTATAAATGAAACAGTAGTGGATTAAATGCCTACGGACATGGAATTTCAGCCATATAAAATTAAATTCCGGATTGGAACATTGGCCATATTGATGTTGAATTTGGTAGGCTACGTCATTGAGCAGAAACAGCGACTATTCGGATGTGGAGTTGGACTAAGAAAAGAAGTCCTTTGCTTCCAAGACAAGCGAAAACATTGTAAAAATCCGCATCAAGATTTGTTAAGCCTTATGTGCAACGGAAGAAATGGATGATCGTGCGAAAAAAATGGTTTTACGAGCACACTGACAAAACTTTTGATCGACTACAGAAGTACGTTATTCCTGGGAGTTTTTAACGGAAATATCGGAATATAAGACATCTTAAGCAGAATTGTCGAAAAACACAGCCTACACGACACTACGTCTGGTAACGGACTTAAGTTTATTGACTTCGCTGCATCGCTGAGGGGCTTACATGCCCACGGACCAATACTTTGTTGCAGCCAAGGTAATAACGGTGGATATACACCACGCCATGAGAAATATTGTTATGTTTGAACACTACAATCGCTACAGAAAGTGCTTTGCAGTACATTATCCCTTATAGGAAATCACCATACCACGAGTTATTAAATCATTAGGTTTCTCGTTCCTACCAGATGAAACTCCAGGATGAAACTACTGGTTCGATGAAGAATGCCAACAGATGCCTGTGGCCAAAAAACGAGGACTACAAGCCGAAGCTGCAGAATAAATCGGGAGATGCCACTGAGCTTTATAGACAAAGAAAAAGGGAAAAACACAAGCCTTTTCGAAAGAAAATAAAATAATCAAAAAAATTTTGAAGACAAGATCGAAGGGAGGGGCCACTCAATGAAAACTTAAGATTAACAACTTAAGCTTAACTGCCTGCCGAGTTTTATAAAGCCTGTGGAGATGATTTTTTTTTTTTTTTTTAAATTCATTTTTATTTTATTTTTCTTAAAACTAACTTAAATGCTAGACAAAAATTCATGAAAAAACTAGCCTACTTATCAACTACTTAACTAACTTACTTGCTCTATGCGGGCGCCCTTAATTACTCGATAACTTAATTCGAATGCCTTTCGGCCTATTATCTAAGATATAAATATAAAAGTAACAAAATTTTTTTACCAAGAAAACTTTGAAAAACTTGGTTCCTTGTCTTTTTTTTATTTTATTTAAACTTACATGCTAATTAAAACTACTTATCGACTGACTTAAACTACTTAAAAATTAATTAAAACTACCTAAAATAACTTAAAAACTAGAACAGCCACAGCAAGCGTTTTTTTTTTTTTTTGTGCCACCATGACTGCTTTGCACCTAAACCTAAGACTAAAACTATGTAAGTCGGCCATAAAATAACAATTTTAAGTCAACTATCTTTAGTATTCATTCAACCACCACAACAGGTTCTCCTGTTGTGACCTACTCCGACGGTCCCAATCGGACACACTCCTGCTGAACCGCAGGCGCTCTCCTCCGCCCTGAGCGGAGGAATCAGAATCTTCATCAGTTGTTGCGTAATCATTTTGTAGGGATGGAGCTTTCAACATACAAAGTGCTTCTTTGGGAATATTTTTGACTTTGTTTTTGACTGGCTTTTGCTTACTGACGATAACAGGATCGGAGCTCAATAAGAAAAAGTTAAAAATATCCCTATTAGATTTTTCTCTGCTACATTTTCTGGACTTATGCTCTCTATAACGCTTAAAATCTTTATTTCTTGCCTCCTGTGATTCTTCTGTTAATTGTCCAATAGGAAGCATAGCAAAGGATATTACTTCTGGCCCATGAATCAAATACTTATGCATAGTAGGAGGCATGTTCTACCAACGATATAATGAAACGAAGTATCTAGCCGTATCAATCGCAAATATTCTGTATTTTCCAGGGTCTATGTCAAATCCACTTGATATAGTGATCAGAATAATATGAAGTCTTTTTATCAAATCAATGTTTCTCTTCGTTATTTCTGCAGACAACTCTGGATTTTGAAAAAATCGTCTGGCGGTGTTTCCATCGTTGCTGTTGCCGAAACCCGGATTTGGTTTGTCAACAATAAGGCCACATTTTTCTTTAAATTCTTTTTGGATTCGAGTTTTATTTTCCAAAACGATTTGCTTGTCTTCCGCCCCACGAGCTTGCCATTTTGCTATAGGAAGTTTGTACGCTATATGAAGAAGACATTCGAAGCATCGAATCCAACCATGTACAACAGAAAGACCAAATTTCAAATTTTTGGTATTAACTTCCTTAACTATTTCATCAATCTTATTGAAGTCCTTTGATGTTGCACCGCACAAGAAGCATTTCATGGTTGAGGTGGTTTCAGTTAGTGCATTACACACCTTCGCGTCAACCATAGATAAAATTAACCCTTAAATGCCCCTTGTATCTTTGAAGATACAACCACTCAAAACATTCCTGTAGTCATGGATACGGATATTTTTTTTTATAAATTGGATCTATGTAATTAATAATATTATATTTATACATAAAACATTATTCTTTACTTTTATCTGCAATAGTTAAGAAATAAATTATAAAAAAATTCAAAAAACTGTTTTTTGTTAAAATTAAATAAATGTGATTTTTCTCAGTGTAATTTCTAATAACGGGTAAATGTTTTTAAGTAAAAAAAAATACCGGCTGCATTTAAAATATATCCTTTAGTGATATAAAATGACTCAAACAATTCCAGGCATTGGACCCTTCACAGGGAATCTTTTATTGGTTGTGTCTTTAAAGATACAGTGTGCACTCCCTGCATTTTTCTTATTTCCGTTACGCACAGCGTTTGCACTACATTTTCATTCGTGTTCTATTCTTTGCGAGAGCAAGTTCACTTTCTCGGAGCTTTTGAATTATTAGATGATTATTTATTGTTTTAGATACAATATTTAAATAAAATTAATTCTTAGAGATACTTTGATTAAATATAAGTCATGGCGGGTTATATTCGAGATGGAAGAGTTAAAATGACTGATGATGACGTCTGCGAATTACTTTGTAATAGTCAATATGTAGGTGACGATAGCGTCGATAACATTGATGACGACAGCGATGAATTAAATGATGAGGGGGGAAAGGGATGGGGGGGTGAATCTCAGAGGTTGGGAAATATGGAGATGATTGTTGATGAAGATGAGCATATGAATCCGAATGCGATTGACCTCAATACATCTGTTCAAGATTTCTTTCTCAATATGATCAATGATGATACTGATCAGGGAGATTTGATTGAAATGGAATCAAGTAATTTCGGACTGCTTGATTCTGAGCCATCTACTTCATCCCGTAATGTCCCACCTACAAGGTTAACAAGTTCTTGGAATGAATTCCCCTCAGAATTTCGCAATATAGAAATAATTGGTAAGTCTTCTGAATTTGAAAAGGTTATCTGGAAAAAAGGTAATATACAGTTTAATGACCAGCAAGTTAGATTTAGAGGTGACAGCAGTTTAATACAAAATATAATTGACTTGGAAACACCATATCAAGTTTGGAGCTATCTGTTTCCTGAAAATTTGGAGCAACATATAGTTGACGAAACCATAAGATATGCTGAACTTGACGAGACATTTCGTTTCGATAAATTTGAATTACGAAAATATATTGGAATACTTTTTTACATGACATATCATAAACTTCCAAACGTTAGAGATTATTGGTCTGATAAAAATAATCATTCCGTAAATGTGGTGAAAAGTCAAATGAATGTTCGGCGTTTCGAAAAAATAAGGGAATACATTCATTTTAATGATAAAAGTACTCAGCAACCCACTGATGCTCCTAGTCGAGACCGCCTTTATTTAGTTAGACCTGTTATTGACATCCTCAATACCACATTTGGAAGCGTGCCAAAATTAGATAGACTGTGCGTTGACGAGCAAATGTGTTCTACCAAAATTGCAAGCTACATGAAGCAGTATTTGCCCAACAAACCGAAAAAATGGGGCTTCAAGCTTTTTGTTATGTGCGATACAACGGGATATGCATACAAATTTGAAATATATAATGGAGCACCGGAAACACCAGCTCAAGGCGAACCTGATCTTCAACCTTCGGCCAATGTAGTGGTCCGGCTGCTTAGAGAAGTACCAAGATTCCAAAATCACATAATATATTTTGACAACTATTACACAACGGTGCCATTAGTAGTATATTTGCGAACATTAGGTATACTTTCAGTTGGTACCATTCGACGTAATAGAATCAAAAACTGTAAGCTTCCCGAGGAAAAAGTATTGCAAAAGTTCGAGCGCGGTACCAGTCAAGAGTTTGTATGTAACATTCATGGAATAGATGTAGCTTCACAAAATTGTAAATCTACTATCAACCTATGTCGGAGTAAAGCCGATATCAGAAAGTATGGGAAAAGAAACGGTACAACCAATTACCATAAAGAGATTTGACAAAAAGGACAAAACTGTCAAAATGATTCCATGTCCTCAAATTATAAAAGATTATAATCGGCATATGGGTGGTGTCGATCTGATGGATAGCTCTATGGGCCGTCATAAGATAAACATGAAAAGCCGAAAGTGGACAAATAGAGTGTTCTATCACCTTTTGGATATGACAGTTGTTAATTCCTGGCTGTTGTACAAAAGAATAAATAAAAATCGGCCTGGGTTCAAGGCCATGCGATTGATTGATTTTAAATTAGCGATAGCTGATACCTTATTCTCTTTCAAATCGACACAACCTCCTGCTCGCGGACGTCCACGTATTGAATCAGATGTTCAAGAAAAACGTAAAAAACCTAACGCTCATATACCACCACCGAAGGACACCAGATTGGACAGAATTGATCATTGGACAACGATTGATAAGAAGGGTAGATGCAAATTTCCGAACTGCTCAGGACAGACAAGGATGTTTTGTACTAAATGCAAAGTGAATTTGTGTTTAACTGCAGAAAAAAATTGTTTTTATAACTACCACAATACGTAAAGGAACTTTTTATATTATTTTTTGTAAATTCATTCGAATAAATTTACAAAATCTATATGTATTATTTTTATTATATTTGTATTTCTACTTAATTTTTACTTTAGTTTAATGTATTTTAAATAACTTATATGATATAAATTACTTTAAATAAAAATATATTAACAATAATATATTTAAACTTAAAAATATGAATTTATAAAAAATATTTGCAAACAACATCTTTTATTTTATCATATTTCCATAGGAATTTAAGCAGTGGGTGAATGCCTGGTGTATCTTTTAAGATACAACCACTTTTTTCAAATAAAATCTATAAACATTTTTTTTTCAAAAAACTAAAAATGTAGTTGTTATTTTTTCACCAATTTACACATAATATATTTTTTCCACTAAAATCGGTCACCTTGGGCATTTAGGGGTTAATTCAATGCGAATTTTAAATTTTTTTGCAGCATGGTTAACAATGCTTTCGTGCAGATTCAAAATTTGGTTTTCTATCTAACGGTGTTCTCGCATAGATACATCCACAGATTCCTTCTGAAATTCTATTTTTATTGGTCTGCAATATCGTGTTGACGCAGTACGTGGGTTTTGTCACACAACGAGGTCCTTAGCCATCAATCGGAGCGGTACAATACATGAAATAAATACAGCTGAATCGTTAGCTTCAGCATCTTGAAACGCCTGCTTGTACGAGCTGTGTCCCGAAGACCCGTCAAACCACCATTTGGAGACTAAGCACATTTCAATTATTTCTTCATTTCTCAATGCATTGGTGACAGGAGTTAATGTTTCGCATAGCCGCATTATGGTGTGATCTAAAAGAGGTTGCAACAAGACGCAAGCTCCAGTTTCAGTCACAGTAATGTCTGTTGGATAGCATAGCTAGATGGAAACTTTTCTGAAGCACATCTTCTTATAACATCATACTGTTCTCGGGATAGTTTAGCTTCTACTAGAACTGATAATGCATCTTCATCTGATAAAAGACTCTTTGGCTTTAAAGATCTCTCCTTTGCTTCTTCATACATTTTGGCATGCTCTGGATAAGCAGAAATGTCTTTTAAAACTTTTGAAACTTTTACTTGGCCTGCAGATCGTAAGCTCATACAAGTAGCGTACACTAATTCCGAGGTAGAAGCTGATTCACGGAGTTTCTTGGTCTTAAATCGTTTGCTGTTTTCTGAAGAATTTTCAAAAGGAATAACCTGTCGACCGCGTTTCGGTTTTGCAATACATGGGAACGAAAGTGACGTCTCAAGCCACACTTTGTTGTTTTTTTTTTAAATCTTGAATCTATTCTACATGCTTTCGCCCATTTCGATCTGTATTGGAATTTGAAACTACATAATTTCTTCTTCAAGTGCTCAACATTACAATTGGTTCGTTTTTCGAGCTCTTTTATCAAAAAAATATATTGCCCTTCAAAGTTATCAACTCCAGAACAATGCATAATATTGCATAATGAGTTCTTGTCTTGTTATAAATAAATTATTAGAAGACATTCCTAAAACAAGATAACAAATTTTGATTAACATTGACGATCTAGATCTAGTGTAATTTTTTTCTTTTCGCGAAGTACTTTAAAGTTGGTTTTAGTCGTGAAGTAGCAAAAAGTAGCAGGAAATTTAAATTGTTTTTAAGACCTTAAACAATAACGTTTATTTTCGTGTAATTTTTATTGCTTAATATTACTTAAAACCTAATTGAAATATCTATTGTTCATAAATTTTCTTAAGAAATTACTATAGATCAAATTTTGTCTTATTTACAAAAAACTATTTGTGTAATGAAAAAAAAAAATCACTTAAACACAGTTCCATACCTGAAGAAGAAGGTTCCATACCTAAATAACACCAAAAAGTAATTAACTTTACCGAAAAAACTAACCTGAAAATGAACGTAATTCACTTATAACAATTGCTTGAGCTGCAAGACGTGATTATAATCTACCGTTGTAACAAACCGGTTTTGTTGCGAATATTTTAAATAGTGTCCAACTATGCCCTAGTTAGTACTCTATACTAATATAAAGCTTTCCCGCAAAAAAACAAATTTTTTTAATTATCTGCAATTTTTGATGTATTTGCCCCAATGTGCGACGTCTCGGTCGTATAGGAGCCGCCTATCCACAGTTCGTCGGAAGACGTGGTAGATTAGCGGAACCGCCGATCTATCCTGTATCAGCCCTCGACTATCCAAATATAGGAAAGCTTCGGGCGGAATAAAGCCGCTTAAACGCGCACTCTCAAAATATTCATCATTGGGATAGAAGGCCCCAAAGATGAGACTATTGTTCGAAGCCATCGCTCTTGCCGCGTGAAACCGAATGAGTTTCACCAGAAAATTGTCTATTCGTTGTATAGGACCTGGTTGGAATAGTATTTTGTGTAGTCAGATACTGGTGTTCTGTGAAGTCCAAGGCAGCTCCTCAGACACTGCCTCTCAAACACCCGTATCTTTTCCATTTGAGATGGGGCAACGTTGAACCACACCGGGCACCCATAGGCAATCATCGGCCTAATGAGGGCCATGTAGCAAATCACCTTCACCCTGCTGTCAAGACGACTGCTATAAAACAATCGTCTTGTCAGGGCAAATGCTCCCCTAGCTCTAGCCAGAGCAGCATCTACATGTCTTCCGAAATATAGATAGTGATCTAACCAGATGCCAAGGTACTTTACTACACTTTTACTCGCCAGTGGCTGTCCGTTTGGTCCCACGATCACCAGCTTTCGCCAGTTTTTTCTCGTATCCCTAGAGGCCCTAGACAACGGTGTCCTAAACAGGACAGTTTCTGATTTCTGAAAGTTGATTTTCGAAGTTGTCGAAGTCCCGCTGCAACAGAGTTCGAATGACTTCGACAGGAGGGGCTATTCTCTAAGCGATAAGATCGTCCGCATACGCAATTGCCTGAGTAAGACTACCTACCATATCACTGGTGTAAATGCTGAAGAGAATCGGCGAGTTTACCGCTCCCTGTTGCAGACCATTCTTAATGAAAAATTCTGTGGTAGAAGTTACATTGCCACTTTTGACAACAAACGTTCTACCAGACAGCATGTCATGAAGCATATATAGCAGTGATTTACTAATGCCAAGTCTCGTCAGCCTTAGATAGAGGCCCTCTAACCATGCGGTGTCAAAAGCCTTCTCTAAATCTTCCAGACACTCACCTGTGCACTGCTTTTTCGCTTTGTTCCATTGTATATCAGAGACGAGTTTGGAGGCGGCATGAATACAGTCATGTCCAGCCTTGAAACCAAACTGGTTCTCCGGTATAATTTTATTGTCCTCAGACCACTTGAACAGTGCTCGATTGAGAATCTTTTCGAAAACCTTGCTGATACTCGGAAGGAGACTTATCGACCGGAAATTTGCCGGATTGGAGTTGTCCTTTCCCTTTTTCGGGAGAGGATGAACCACCGACGTCTTCCAACGTACTGGATAATATGCATTATTCAGCGCGTTTTTGAACAGCTTGGCGTAAATGTCCACAGCTTCAGGTGGTAAGTGTCGCAGTACAATGTTGGATATACCATAGACTCCCGCTGACTTCTTTTTCTTTATGGAATCGAAGATGATCTGGAGTTCCACCTTCGAGATTAACAGGGGACTAGACCCACTTCGCTCGGCGACTATGGCGTTTGCCAAGTTTTCGTCATCAAACCGGGTGAAACCACGGTTCTCAGATCGCCATTGCGTTATGTCGTTTCGGAGATAGAAATGATGGAGCAGGGCATTGTTTTCCAGGACGCGGTTCGGTCGAATGCTATCATTCACCTTATACACTTTCTGAAAGACAGCCCCCACTGCCTCCACTTTCTCCTGAGGATCTTCAATAACATAGAAATCTTCGTCGAAGACGGCTTCCCCCGGATCAATTCCTGCTGTCAAAAGTATGTTGGTATTGTCAGTTGTTCGTTGGAGCTTAATACACGGAAGGTCGTTATGACCTTTCCTCCTAAAGATCTTATTTTAATTTGTGGAAACATACTCGGGTCGCTGGAATTTACGGCGCGAATTCTGTTATTCCAAAACAAATAAATTGACAACCGATAGTTCTCCTTGATCAATTGGTTGATGTTTTTGATCGACGCCTTCAGTGTTCTAATCTCCGGGTCGCGTGGGTTTGTCAGTCGTCTGTACAAATGTTTAAGTCTTGTCAGAAGTCCGCTTTTTTGTCTGTGTAGTGCGTCAATGGTCGCGTTTCTGTACGTAGACGTTATGTCATGTTGTTTGTATTTCGGTATCGTCCTGCTCATTGTTCGTTGAATCCTTTCGTCCATTTGTTGTAAGTATTCGTCGCTTTCGTTGTTTGTTAGGTTTCTGTTGTTTGGTGATAAAAAGGCCCTCGAACGTAGTTCTCTTGATAAGGCGTTGGTGAAGCGAGGCCAGCGCATCTTACCGTAATTGTAAGAATGCACAGGCACATACTCTTCCAGCGCCACAAGCTCGTTCGGAAGCTGTATTACGGCGGCGAGTCCGCAGTGATCACTGTCGTACTCAATCGTCCGTAAACAGTTTCGCGGGTGTTGACCTACTCTGTTAGTAACTGTCAGTCTTGTGTCTCGCAGTAAAAGATGCAGGAAAGCACCGCTTCTCGGAAACGATGGCCTATCGTCGATCCTATATTCAACATTGTAGTGGACCATCTAATTGTAAAGATGGTTACCCCGAGGATTCTGTAATTGATTTCCCCAATCTTCGTGTTTGCATTTAAATCTCCGGCCAAAAGATAAAAGTTCTCCACTGAGTTCAGTCTTAGAGATTCGAAAAGTTTTCCGAGCTCTGTTGATTTAGTCAAAAAAATTCACCAACGCATGACAAAAATTCCGGATCGAATGAAAGTATTCCTGAAGAATGGAACATCGGCATCGTTTTCCAACTTCAAAGGCATAGCTAGGTACGTATGAGTGGCGGTTCGTCATGAACCCAACTAGCACTATGTATGTGCCTTTTCGTTACCACGATTCGTGTGACCTTTATTATGATTTTTGTTGTTGATGTGATACAAGCGTTCTCTAGATCCAGCCTGTGAGGTTTAGAAAACTGATAAGATCTTGTATCCTTATACCCGAGATGTCGCTAAGGTTGTCTAATAATGGTTGGTCTAACGCTCACCAAACAGTATGGCACTTGCTAGTGCCGGACATTTGCAGATGAAACGGGAGGGGGTTTCTCACTCATTTGTGTTCCCGCAACTGCGGCATTGACGGTTGTATGGGATCCCTATTCTGGCCTCATGGTCTCCAATTGGCCAGTGCCCCATGACTATCATAAATTCTTGTGATATCTGGGCAGGTTCAATTTAGTAGATCGTTTGTTCTGTTTTTGTCGTAGGAGGACCATATCGGCTTCGATATTTGGACGATAAGAACGATGAGGAGGGTATCTCTATTTGGGGTCGGCCTTCGTCAGGAAGTATGAGTGTATTTGTCCTTTAATCGTGCCCAGGTTGACGCGGACCCTTGCCGCAAGTGAGCCGTGAAGTGCTGAAGCTAGCCTGGGCTGCTCCTCTGCAGGCATAACTCTCGTTAAGATCGCTAGAGATCCTATCTTCCGTAATATGTGATCACCTGAAGGCGTTCACCAATATTCGGACCCTTATCGTTGTGGACTTAGGCCTGGAAAGCCCCACAACTAATCCGATCTTCACACTCTGGCATATCCTGGAAAAAAATCCCGAAATGCAAATCAGTACACACCTCCTATTAATCGATTTCGAAGGCGCATGTAACAGGATTTATAGAGACGAACTATCCAGAGCCATGTCTAGCTTTGCAATACCGTCCAAAAATCGTCCGTTTGTGCAGACTGACGATGGATAATTTTCGATGCTCCATCAGATTCCGAAACGACCTCACCCACACGTTCGATACCAAAAAAAGGATTTAAGCTAGGCGACGCACGGTTATATGATCTTTAAGATCAATCTTGGGAGGATTGTGCCAAACTCCTGAGGCAGCACCAGAGCCACGATTTTTCAAAAATCGGTACAACTACAAGCATATGCCGACGATATTGACATCATTGGTCGGAGTCAAGGTGATGTCATGGCCACTTTTGCTAGTATGGAGACGGCAGAAGCAAAAATGGTCTTAGCTGTAAAGGAGGGTTAGACTAAGTATATGTTGTAAATACGAAAGGACACACAACATCGACGAATTGGACAGAACGTTACCATTATTGACGGGACTTTTTCTTCCTCGTCTCTGCTGTGAACCCTGACAACAACATCTCGTCAGAAATAAAACGAAGCATTACTCTGGCCAAGCGTTGTACCTCCGGGCTAAGAAGGCAATTTAGTGGTAAAGCCCCCACTATACAAGACGCTGATCAATCCAGTCCTGAACTACGGCGTTGAAGCATGGATCGTATCAAGAGCGGATGAAGAAATCCTTGGTCGTTTTGACCGGCAATTTGTTGAAATATCTTCAGTTTCGTTTGCGTTGACTGGTTATGGAGACGAAGACTCAATCAACAACTATATGAGCTGTACAGTGATAAAGAACCGACCAGAAAACTCTACATTGGACCTTTAAGATGGCTAGGACATGTAAAGCGCATGAACGCCAATACTCCGGCTAGCAGAGTAGATGAAGACGTATCCTAAAGTAGCGCCTACAAGTAGAATCCTACCTCAACAAACATGAAGTGTGCAACTGGGAACAATGAGCTAAGGACCGGGCTAATTGGAGAGACCTATAGGATGAGGCCCAGTGTAACTCCAGGCTGTAGCGTTATTTAAAAACGCAGAGGGGTCTTTCCGTAACTTTGAAAACGCTTATCACTCAGACGGTAGTCGAGACTCAATAATCGTCTGTGGTTTGACGATTATTGTTTTACGTAAAGCAAATAAATTGATATCGCCGAAAGCAACAACGACTTAAGTGATGCAGGATGTACCGTCGAAATGTTATCGTCAAACGATAATCACTTTACAGAATGAGACCTCGGTTAACTGTGTCCATTAGGTGTTGATATTGGCAGAGATTCTGGCAATCTTCAGTCCACTTAGGCGACCAACATAAACTCTGTTTTTCTCATCTCACCTGACTGACGTACAAGCTGTGAATTTGGCTGCGACGGACAAGTCGTCAGAGTCAATTTTTGCGCATCCGAATGTATCAACCTGGATGCAGTCGTCGATCTGTGAGCCTGAGCATATGGTCAATTTGGTTTACGGTTCGAACGCAGATCGCCAAGTTACTCTGTGAATTCAAAGTCGAGGAAACATATTACTGGTAATCACATAACAGGTTTCTGCAAAGTTTTGTGGAAGAGTGTGCTTTCCAACAAACCCTCCGAAGATATTTTGTTAGCGATTTTCGTAAAAAATCGTTGACCTGAGTCAACGAATCCACATTTAATTATTTGCGTTCCTTATCGTGTCCATTGTATTCCCTGAATCGCGGCACCAGTACCCAGTGTGACGGTTTCTAGATTCAAGGTTGTTCTCCTTGTGGTTTGTACTTGAGAAGACGTAAATCATAAACTGCAAATGTTGGGAAAGTTGCACCTGCAAAACTATTTCTTTGAAATTTTTTTGCAATATTATTACCTCCTTTAGAAAATCATGAGCCCTTTTCAATATTTTAGGAACGCTGGTTTATCACAACTCTTAAAGGTAGGTACAGTTCTACCTAAAACTGCCTCTGTCTCATGATAAATCTATAAGAGTTCCTGGTACAAACATTACCCTCTTATGGCGGTCTTTAAGTCTTCATTTGCTTGGCCGACATATCCTTTCCAATCTCGTCCTTTCCAATTTTTTTCTAAGAAGAGAACTATTTCTTTGGGATCATCGTAAAAAGGTTGTGAAAGTTAAGCCAGTAGAACACTTCATCTCTGTACTTGTGTTCCACTCCTCGGCTTGTTTCGCCATCGCCATCTTCGGAAACAACAAGCGGTTGCTGAACTATTAAATTGACATGACGCTCTCATGTACTGCTGCAGCAATAATAATACTGATACCGTCCTAATCATGTTCTATTCCAAAGTATGAGCTCCTGTTCACATGTAGGAGCTAGCAGATAAAAAGTATTTGTTGGAACGTTTTTTTATCCAATTACCTATCGCCTATTACGTACTTTTTTTAGGTGCTCGAAGCGTAAATCGATCGCTAAATCTCAAATCATCTTCAACTTTTGCATTTCACCTTACTTACCCATTCTTTTGGTACATCGTGTACCCCATGGCAAGCCCACCGGCGACATCTACCCATTCGCCTAGACAACCCCCTTCGGTTTGTGCAGACACTAAATCAGTGTTTACTTTACTCACCATTCTCACGTTGGTGCACCTGTTCGTCAAAACAAACCCCGAAAAAAAAAACGAATGACATTTCTCTGACAGCTGTCCGCCACTGTCGTATTTTATCAGCAAAGTTTTCTTTATCAATTCCGTTTTTCCTCAAATTCTCGCCCAACAATTTTCACTTAATTGTCCGGAATTTCCGCTCCATCTCGGGTGAATTTAGACGAAAATGCTTTAAAACTCCGGATGCAAAGTATTGCGCTACAAGGAAACTCACAAAATATTCAATGGCGGAGGGCAGCAGCATGCAGCCGATGGCGAATCTTCTACAAATCGACTTCGATGATATCCACAATCGTGAGGTTCGTACACCGAAAAGTGATTCCCCTCCGGGGGTGGCCGTGATATCTTTCATTTTACCAGCAATTTGATAATAACTCGTACGCATTCCGATACTACGCACTGTCGGGCGGTTGAAAGGCAAGCTAGCGTCGCGAATGCAGCCACAGCCAGGCACTCGAGTGTGTTTACTTTGACAAAACGACGACCTAGACATCCAAAACAAAGAGACGAAGGCGAAAAATCGGTTTGTTTATTGTTATATAAACAGCGAAACGAAATTAGGTTACCCCATTTTGTGTGTGTTGGGGGTGGGAACCCGCGCGCCGCCTCCGCCGCCACCACCACCTGCACCGACTACGCGCGATGTGATTTAGTTTGATGCACAGGTATTCATAATTTTTTTTTATTGGCTCTCCGATCTCTGGCAGGTTGTTGGCAGAGGCTCATTTGGAACGGTTTCCAAGGCTGTGTGGCAGGACCAGTATGTTGCTGTGAAGGAATTCTATGTGACGACCGATCAGAAGGCAATTCAGCAAGAGGTGAGTGTTTGTTTGCGTGTGGATTTTCGTGAGGGTGGTGTGGTCAACCTGAAGCTGAATGGATTTTTTCTTCCAGGTGAAACAATTGTCAAGAGTGGTGCATCCAAATATAATCGCACTATATGGGGTTTCGGTGAAGAATGACTGCGTCTATCTGGTTATGGAGTTCGCCGAGGGAGGATCACTGTACAATTTTCTGCATGGCAAAGCGAAGCCTTATTACTCGGCAGCGCATGCAATGAGCTGGGCACTGCAATGTGCTGAGGTAATATCATGCATTTGTTATTTTTATTAATTAAGGGCGGGGCAGTGGAGGTTTTCTTTTGGAAAAAAGGAAGGGAGTTGGAAAAGTCTTTCAGATGTTGGTAGATATTGGTGACGGGCGGTTAAGCATGAACCCAAGTAGCTTTTATGTGCCTTTTTGTTACCACGACTCGTGTGACCTTTATAATGATTGTTGTGGATGTTATACAGGCGGTTTCTAGATCCAGCCTGTGAGGTTAAGAAAACGGATCCTTTTAACCGAGATATAGCAAAGGTTGTGGAAGAATGGTTCGTGTAATGCACGAAATCTGTCTCTAGCTAGTGCTGGATTTCTGCAGATGAAATAGGAGATGGTTCTCTCTTTTTTGTGTTCCCGCAACTGCGGCAATGGAGGTTATATGGAATCCCTAGTTTGGCCGCATGGTTTTTAATTGGCCAGTGCTCCGTAACTATCACCGTAATTCTTGCGGTCTGGGCGAATTCTATTTTGTAAGTCGTTTTTTCTGTTCTTGTCGTTGGAAGACCATATCTTCCTCAATTTGTTAACCTTCTCCATCTGGAGTCAGCCTTATTCAGGAAGTATGGGTGGATTTGTCCCTTAACTACACCTAGCGGGATATGAACCCTTGCCGCAAGTGAGCTAAGCCTTGCCTGGCCAGCTCGTCTGTACGTTCGTTTCCTTCAATGTTAATGTGCCTTGGAACCCAGAGAAGTGTGACCATGATGCGTTTTGTTATTGTCGTAGGAAGACCATATCTTCCTCAATTTGTTAACCTTCTCCATCTGGAGTCAGCCTTATTCAGGAAGTATGGGTAGATTTGTCCCTTAACTACACCTAGCGGGATATGGACCCTTGCCGCAAGTGAGCTGAGCCTTGCCTGGCCAGCTCGTCTGTACATTCGTTTCCTTCAATGTTAATGTGCCTTGGAACCCAGAGAAGTGTGACCATGATGCGTTTGCCCATGGGGTCAAGTTCGTTCCGGTATTCATGTACCAGCTTGGAGGATATGGTAGCCAAGTTGATGGTTTAAATGGCCGCTTGGCTATCTAAGCATTTTTGTTTTTCGTATTGTCACGCTCCAGTAGCGTGCCAGTCTCTCGGATAGCCAGTTGTTCCGCCTAAAATACGCTGGCAAAATCCGGTAGGGCGTATGGTACTGATATTTCCGGTGATTCCGAGAAGACTCCGGACACCACACCACAGTTCATCTTATATTACTTGGTGTAGACGACCGTGCCGAAATCTCTTACTTCTTCGTCCCTTTTCCACTGAGCTCCGGTAGGAAAACCTACGTGGAAGCCTTTCTTGAAGCTTAGTGTAGGTGTGATGTAGTCTTTTGGAAACTTTACCATGCCGTTTGGTAATGAGACCAGGATATTACTGTGGCCAAATGGTCTTGGCGTCCAGTACGCTGACTCCTTGAGTCTTACTGACCTGCATAGAGCGGTATATTTAAGGTAGGTCGAGAGGCAAGTGATGCAATAACACAGTAAGGGCATCCGTTGGCGCCGACCTCAGTGCCCCCATGGTACCTATACAGGCTGTTCTTTGCAGCCTTTTTCGTTTTGTGAGGTTATAGCTTTTACTTAATACGGGCCACTATACTAGTGAGGCGAATGTGAGAATTGGGCGTACCACTGCGAAATCATCTTTGGTTAGAGTCTCCACTTCTTTCCAAAGGTTTTGCTGCAAGCATAGAAGGCAACACACGCCTTCCTTACTCTTTGTTCAATGTGGTGTTTCCAGTTAAGTTTTGGGTCAATCATGATACCCAAATACCTAGCGCTGGAAAATATTGTGAGTAGTTGGCCATTTAGACGGAAGAGGGTAAAATCGTGCATTTTGGTTTTTGGTGGTGAATAGCACCAATTCCGTTCTGCTCGGGCTTACACCGAGGTCAAAACTTGCAGCCCAGGTACTAACCTAGTCTAGAGCACCCCCATGACTATCCTGATACTAGTATCACCACATCATACGCATACGCTACAACTTTGACTTGTTCATTGTCTAATCTAATAGAGTAATGGGGAGATGACACCTCCCTGTGGCGTTCCCCTGTTGGCAAACTTGGTTATGTGACTTTTGCCAAGTGTTGCCTAAATACTTCTTTTCAGAGCATACAGACCATCCATTGGCAAATAGATTCATCAATACCCAGCACGATCAGAGATTCAAGAATAGCTCCAGTGAGTACGTTGTTGAAAGCTCCCTCTATATCTAAGAAGAAGGCTTGAGTGTATTCCTTATAGTGTAAGGATTTTTCGATTGTCCGTGCTACCTCGTGGAAGCTGTTTCCGTGGATCTGCCATTGAGGTAGGCGTTCTGTGACTTACATAGCAAAGATTCTTGTAGAAAACTTCGCATGTGGATGTCTAGAACACGCTCTAGGTTCTTTAGTACAAAGGAGGTTAGACTGATTGGTCTGAAGTCCTTCGCGGTCTCGTGGACGCGTTTGCCTAACTCCGGTATAAACAACACTAGTTCGCATCTCCACTAGCAGGGTACGTGGTTTAGCATTAAGCAGCTTCTAAAAATTGACGCCAGTCATGACACTGTTAGGTTTCGTGTTCGACGTAGCATAACTGCCAGTACGCCGTCAGGTCATGGAGACTTGAACGGAGAGAAGTTGTTAATAGCTCAGGAAATCTTTTCCTCAGAAATTATTGAATTGATTTTACTGTACAGTTTGTAGTGGCCGAAATTTCGTGGGTACTGGTATCAATGCATCCGGGAAAGTGTGTGTTTAACAGGAGTTCCAGGGTGCCTGCGGATTATTCTGTCCATCTTACCTTCTTAGAAAAGAAGGGTTATAGTGTTCCTTAGACAGAATTTGGCTTAGCCTGGAGTGCTTGACTATTTTATTGGTATTCAAGTAACCACACAAAAGAGGGGTCCTCCGTCTGACCTTCTCAGAAAAGTCTTTTCTAAAGTCCGAGATTTAGGATTGGCCATCATATGTCTTAGTAAAGGCGGGACTCTACAAATATTCTGTTTTAGATAATGCGGTAATGTGAGAAATTCAAAGAACATACAAAAAACTGGATGGGTGATGTGGCGGAAACTGGTGAAGTCTGAGACTAAATGTCGTAAGCTGTAACTCTGCTTACTTTAGCCAATGGATTGCACTCTTGCTAAGATCCAAAGAATTCAGTCAACACCACCGAAATGCAGCGTAATCAAATATTGTGGCAGGGGGCCGCTATGTTGTGGCTTATGGTCAGGAATAAACTGCTCGTTCGATTAAGTCGTGGTAGAATTAAATCAATGGCTGACGACAATGTGGTTATCTTCGCGATGTTGTGGGCGGTGCCTTTAATAATGGACCATGTGGGATAATAGTTATAGCCTGGGTCTTAAGGGAAATTATTCTTGTCACCTCCAAAACAAAATATTAACCTTCAATCTTCCTGAACACGATGTTTAACTCAAAACAAGGATACGAGAAGGATTTATAGCTTTTAATGGCTGTAAACCCGCCTGAGAAATCATGTGCAACTTTCCCCCTAAATTTACAAAGCCGTAGATCTCCCGATATTCATCAACAAAGTACTTATCTTATGGTCTTGCTTGATTGAAGGACACTTTATCTAAAAAAAAAGTATAAGGAGACAAAGAATTGCGATTATTGGGGTCATTGGAAGCAACATGTCCTGCTAATGTCCTTATGGTACATAGTCACCTTTTCCATTTGGATCTGATTAGTAAAAACATTGCAATGCGTCAGATTCCAAGAACCTGGTTGCTAAATCACTAAGCCAATTGTTGTGAGTCACATTAGGCAACGTAGGCATCCTTGATGCCGGAGTGGAGGGCTTGCTTGCGATTGGTCATTTTAACTAGTCGGACTGCGGGAAGTTCCTACCATCTCGCCAAATACAATTAAAACTTGTAAGCTTATCAAGTTCCCGTCCCGTTAAATGTCTCTGCCTGAGACAAGCCATCATTCCATCCCGTTCGAACTGGGCACGATATGTCGAAGCGCTCTCGCATCTCTCAATCGCTTGTCTTGAAATCTGGGAATCAAAGACTCTCTTGGCTGCAGCATTACTTTTGGTTCGCTCAACATCGCTGCGCCAATGTAATCGATTTGATTTTACTTTTTGTGGTGCATCTTCCTCGCATTTGACATTTGCTCCTCTTTCTTTCCTGCCTATTGACCGCCACTAGTCGTTGATAAGTAGGTCTAAGTGCTGATAAAGCAGGTATTTGGGCTTACTGGTACATCTGCGAACATCCTCTTACGGCGCTCTTTGAGCATATTAGAGATATAGAGAGTGATTTTGGATAGATCCGTGACTGACTTACTTACTTACTTACGGATAGATCCGTGAGGTTTTTCTTAATTGACAGAGTCCTGGGCAGTGGCACAGAAAGTGGAGGGTATCCTCGTGTCTTTCTTCATCACCGCAGCCTCTACAAAGAGCTCATCAGCCTCTGTATCTGGGACCCAGCAGATCTAAACATTATGTTGAACACCAAAAACCTTTAGCTCTAGACAACGTTTTACAAGCTTAGATTTTATTTCGACAGTAGAGATTGTTTTCGTTACAGTCTGACTATCAATGAAGATGTTGATATAATCTGGTGGTAACCCCAGAATTGAAGTCACTTTGGCTGCCTCTGCCTGGGTGACAATGCTGCACTTAGAGAGACGAAAGTACTGTTTATCTTAAATTTTTCGGAAAACACTCCCGCTCCAACTTACGTCAATTTTAGAACCATCAGTATAGATGGATATGGTTTGGGTATCCAGTTAGTTCCTTTCCCACTCCTTTCTACTTGGAAATATGTAGGATAATGGTCTTTAGACACAGCTGAGTCCAGATTTATGTTTAGAATTTGAGCGTGTCCTCCTGAGTTAATTTTCCAGCATTGAGCTGGCTGATTCTTAGTTCACTTTTGGCTGCAGATTCTAGCACGTAAAGGGGTAGCGATAGCAGGTTGATGATGGTTTCCAGTCCCTCTGTTTACGTAGTTCCCATTGCACTTGTAGCGCTCACACATGTTATCTTTTGTACCTTGGTCATATTTTTCAGATGGGTGACTTAATTTCTGGATTGCCACAAGACACTGCACATGTTCAAACAAGTCTTACGTTGGCCGTATACATCCATAGAATAATCCTGGGGTTCGGACCACTGCTTTTTCCGCAAATTCGGTTACACATATAGAAAGCATTTGCGGCATTTTTTATGCTCTTGCACACATCTAGCTCGCAATTGAGTTTTCTGTCAAGAATAACACTCAGATATTTTTCTCTATCAGATAACGCCGTCGATAACCGGTAGGTCGAATATTGGTATTTTTCTCTTATTAGTGAAGAGAACGAGTTCTGTTTTTGATGCCAAGCCCACATTGTTTTGTCCACTCGTTGAGTTTTGAATATCGCGTATGCGTTATGACAAGAATTCACAACAGAGGTGAAATAACGCCTCCTTTAGGTGCGCCTCTTGATGCTATTTTTTTGAGATGCGTGTCTCCCAGCTTCGCATTTGTACTTCTGAGGCTGACCAATAATGTTTCACAAGGTTTCGTTGGAGTCTTGGACTGCATACTGCTGAAGGCTACTTCATCGTCGAGTAATGCAGCAAGTTTATAGGGTACAGATTATAGCACTTTCTATGTTGATTGCATATACTTCTTGTACTGGTTAATTGTACGATACTGGAACAGATACCTGCCCTAAGCAGTATCTGTTTCGGCAGGATATAAAAGAAATCTTACTATACCACGCCTCATAAAGGGCTTTAAACCTCGCTTCTCGATGCATTTGTGTGTGCGAAGTTAAAAACTTAACTGCTACAAAGAATGGGACCTCCTGTTTAACGCCGACACCTAATTGGACATTTGTGAAGCTTCTCAGTTTTATACAATTGGATTTTTGTCAAACGTTCGCAAGATGAGGACAGTTAAAAAAACTATAGGTGTTGTTACTTTAGGGACATATTGTTCTAACAACCTCCCACTTTCTCTGAACTGGCTTCTTACGATGCTTTTTGCTATGGAGTCAAAGGGGTGACTATCAGTGGGAAATTTTATCAATCCTTAGTTACCGGTAAAGGAGACACATATCGCTGCCTTATACATAGAAATGGAGTTAATATAGGACAACATTTCTTCACCCTTACAAGTGCGTGCAAAAAGATAATCAAAAAAGGACGCGTACAATTAAATCGCGCACTTTAACCCTTGCAAACACCGGTACTCGAATAAAAGTTACAAGGGAAGAGAAAACATTGCTCAAAGGTTGTTTCGGATAAAGATGAAACTTACTCCAATCTCAGCTTATTCAGCTCGTTACTTTTTTTCGGGAAAGAAAAACTAATGGTTCCACCTTCGGCAGTTGTTCGGTTTCAAATCCCTACATTTCAACGTACGCCCAGGTAGGCTTGAGGCTAAACTCACTGTTGTGAGTATAACGGCTTTAACTATTTAACTTAAGAAACGGAAAACACCGGATTTTCAGAAAAAAAGTAAAAAGAGCAAGAAAGGCGCGATCGAGGATATAAAGATGCCACTCAGAGTCGTAAGTCTCCTCATCGTCGCCTACAAGATCTTAACTGCCGTAATATGTGAACGCTTGAAACCGTTTACCAACAACCTGATCGAATTAACAGCGCATCGCCTTGCCTAAATCATTTTTTGGTATCGAATGTGTCAGTGAGGTCGTTTCCGACTCTGATGGATCAGCGAGAATCCTCCATCGTCATCCTACACAAACGGACGAGTTTTTGCGGTTTACCAAAACTAGACATGGCTCTGTATAGTTTGTCTCTATAATTGCTGTCGTATCCGGCTTTGAAATCGATGAATAGGTGGTGGACATCGATTTGGACTTCTTGGGTTTTTTCCAGAATCTGCCGAAGTGTGAAGCTTTAATCGGCTGTGGACTTTCCTGGCCTAAAACCACACTGATAAGGGCCGATCAGGTTGTTTGTAAATGGTTTCAGGCGTTCACATATTACGACAGATAGGATTTTGTAGGCGATGTTGAGGAGACCTCTGCAGTTGGCGCAGTTAAGAGGGTCTCCTTTTTTTGTGGATCGGGCAAACGATGCTGAGGTTCCATTCTTCAGGCATACTTTCTTTCGACCAGATTCGGCTTATGAGTTGGTGGATGTTACTTACCAATTCATCTCCTCCGGCTTTATAAAGCTCGGCGGGAAGGCCGTCATTTCCGGCAGCCTTATTAACTTCTTCACTCAGGTCGGGTGGTTGGCAGTTTTCGCTGTCGTTGCCAAGATTGAATGGTTCGTTCTGCCTGACAACGGAATGTTGTTCGTCATCGCCGTTTAACAGTCTGCAGAAGTGGTTCTTCCATATCCTCAGCATAGACTGTGTCTCAACTACGATATTTCCTTGTTCATCTCGACAGGATTCTGTTCGAGCCTTGTATCCTTGGCTTTGCCGTTTTACACTTTGGTAAAACTTGCGAACATCTTTCCTGAAGTGGCACCTCTCTATATCCTCGATCGCGCGCTTTTCTTGCTCTTTTTTCTTCTTTCTAAAAAGCCGTTGTTCTTCCCTTCGTCTCTGCCTATAGAGCTCAACGGCAGCTCTCTTCTTCACCTGCAGCTTAGCCTTGTAGGCCTCGTTCTTGGCTGCGAGCATCTGTCGGCGCGAGAAACAGCACATCAGTTGCGGCTGATCTAATGGCTTGTTGGCATCGTTGCCATAGTTCTTCGACATTCGATGCTGGTGGTATGGAGTTAATCGAGAGGTTTAGGGATACGCGTTGCGCGAATGTCTTGGCGGTCTCTTGCGATTGCAGTCTTTCGACATTAAAATTTTTTAAAAAGTATTTCTGGATAGTTGTGGCGTGGTGGATACCCGCATTCTAACCTTGGTTGCAACAAGGTAGTGGTCCGAGTCGATGTTAGCTCCTCGGAATGTTCGGACATCCAAAATACTGGATGCGTGCCTCTTGTCTGTCGCTCTGTGATCAATATGATTGACCGTCGTTGATCTGGAGACCGCCATGTCCCCTTATGGATCTCGAGGTGAGGAAAACCGTGTGCTGGCTATAGTGGCATTTCGTTCCGTAGCGAAGTCAATTAGCCTAAGTCCGTTACCAGACGTGTTCTCGTGTAGGCTTAGTTTTCCGACAATACTACTAAAGATGTCTTCTCTTCCTACCTTTGCGTTAGAATCTCCCAGCATCTTACTTCGGTAGTCGCTCATAGGTTTTTTCAAGGAGCTCATAGAAGCAGTCCTTAGCTATATCATCTTTTTCCTCCGTTGGGGCGTGAGCGCATATAAGGCTAATGTTGGCGAATCTTCCAAAAATCGGTGCCGACGATATTGACATCATTGGTAGGACTCAACGTGAAGTCATAGCCACGTTTGCTAGTATAGAGAAGGAAGCCGCAAAAAAGGGTTTTAGCAGCAAATGATATATGCAAAACACAAAAGGAAACACAACATCGACGAATTGGACAGAACGTCACCATTGACAGATATAACTTTGAGGTAGTACGGGACTTTGTCTATCTCGGTTCCGCTATTAACTCTGAAAACAACATGTCGTCGGAAATTAAACGAAAAATTACTCTTGCTAACAGGTTTTTCTTTGGGCTAAGTAGGCTATTTAGTAGTTAAGCCCTCACTTGGACTAAGGAGATCCTATATAAGACCCTTATAATCCCAGTCCTGCTCTACGGCGCTGTAGCATGGACCGTCGCAAATGCGGATGAAGAAAGAAGCAGTTGATTTGAGTATGTGTTGTGGCCAATGTTAATGTTTATATCGGAGAGCTAATGTGCTTGTAGAACTAGGATTGACTTAGAAAATTTAGTCAAACGTCATAGGAATACGTGCTAAGCCGTTTTTGTTATAAAACAGAGGAAAAGCAAAATGGGGTCACTTACGAAAAACCTCAGATTCTATATTTCTTTATGCGTGTTTAATGATAAGTGAATGCGAAGTCAACCCAATCTTTCCTTACTACTGACCTCGTTGTCATCTGAAAGAATGAACGAATTATTTTTTTTTTTCTGTGAATTCATTTATTTTAATCGATTTTATCGCTTAATCAGGTGACGATAGATAGACTTTATGGACCCCCAATGCTTAGTGAAAACTGCTCATTTATAGAACCTTACGTATGCCAACAAGATTATTCGCCTGGTGCTGTTCATGTTATCAATTTAACAATTTCGATAGATGGATAAGAGCGTTTAAAACTTTCACCGTAGCCTTAATCGGATCTGCTTGTGTAAAACGCACATAATACCTTTTTTAGTGTGACTTATAATTTTATTTGTAGTTCTTGACCTTGTACAGGGTGAACTCTGTTACCACTATTGTTATCAATGGTTATCAGTGACGGAAGGTAGCTACGCCGATGATGATTTTCTAATTTCCCATCGGAAATTGAATGGAATTTTAGCTAAGTTTCCTTATCAACCTGACTGGTGAGAGAGCGTGCAACTTTCTATATCCAGAACATGTTGATAAAACGGAACCAAAGTGGTGGAGAAAGGAACATTGTTGCGCTTGATATTTTAAAGACATTTGACAGGATTTGGTACCAACCCCTTTTGTCTAAAATGGATGCATTTGGAATCGGCGAAAAACGTTTTCTGTGGATTAGAAACTAAAAAAATTTACAAAAATTCAAAATTTTGGTGCAACAGGCTCGTTAGTACCCAGGCCGAGCTTTTTCACAACCATTCATGTGTGCGTATGTACTTCTTGCACGATGGCGACACCTCCTGTTTTATGCCGACTCTGAACGGCGACAATGATTTGACAATGATACTACTTAGATAATTTGTCAGATCATCACGAGAGGAGGGCCAGTCAAAAATCACTTAGATGTTGCTAAGGCTAAGAATCGAACCCAGACCTTCCGCACGGCAGTTCATGGCACTGACCATAGCGCCACTAAGCCCATGGCTCTCGTATAGCTTACAGTTATATAAAAACAATGCTCATCAGACCTCCCTTATTCTTATCCCCATAATGGGCACTCAAAACCCAATGCGTGAAAGCAATATAAAAAACCGTCTGTGAACACGCGGATTAGACTTTTTTATGCCGTACATAGACAAACCTTTTGTGTCCTTAACGTGAGCTTCTTTCGCTCTTAAAGTTTAGCTACATTTCCATCCCTCTTCATAGCTAGAAGGCAGTGATGGATTTTCACGCATTAAGTTCAATCCAGTTGTTGGTACCCCCACTTGATAATTGCAAAAGTATGAGAGTTGAGTTCAGTGGACATTTGTTGGCGTTGGAATTGAATAGAAAGCAAATAAAGCTAAGAAAAGTGCTGTCATCCGTGAATGAAATATTACTTCAAGTTAAATTGGTTCTTAAAAAAACAGAATCGGTTATAACAGACTCTATCGGAGGCTTATGAAGTATTCAGCGCAGCAATTAAGATTGATTTTAACAACAACATGTAAATGCCAATTCTAACAGAAACGCAACCATCGCAGTCCCTAGAAGTTCATACTGAAAGAAAATGCCAAAACAATGATGGCTTCTCAGAACGGCTGGTAAACAAGGGCCTGACCCTAAATGTTAGGAATTAAGGGTGTAGTAGTCATCTCGGATGGAAATGCCGGCAAAAGGAAGACATAGTTTTGTATACCATATCTCATAGGGGTTATCGGTTTTGACATTAACTTTGTTACATACAGCCAAGTCTGTCTGTCTGTTTGCCATCGAATTTTGGGCCTTAAATTTTGACCTAGGATGATGATATTTGGTATATAGACTCTCTGTTCGACGGAGCAGAACATGGAAGCAATTTCAAAATCCGCTCAAACGCCCACCTTTCAGAAAAAACATTGTTTTTGGTCACACCGTATGGAATTTTGAAAAAGTGCCTGAGCAAGATAAAGGGCGTGTTTTTTTTAGAGGTATAGAACTTTAAGCTCGCTACACTATTTTAACTGGCGGCCATTTTGTCAGCTATCAAGTGACTCATTTTTAGTTTGGTTTGGCATTTCAACATGAATAGACTGACGTCTGAACAAAGCTTCAAAATTGTGCAAATTTATTTTGAAAATCATGGTTCTGTTCGAAATACGTATCGCGCACTGCCTCCATTTTACGGTCAACATAATCCATACTCCTTCAGAGCAATTAATTCCATTAATTTTGTAACGTGTTCTCATCGCGTTTACTCTAAATGATAATACGCATCCACAGAGACCTTGTACAGTGCGTACAGAAAAAGTCGTTGTTGCTGTAAAGCCTAGCGTAGAAGAAGACCCGACCCTACCCGCCATCATGCACAGGAATTGGATATGTGTCCATTCACTTTATTGAAGATTTGCGGAAAAATCTTGGTCTGCGTGCTTACAAAATCCAACTCGTGCAAGAATTGAAGCTACAAAATTACCTAACAAGGCGTAGATTCGGTGAATTGGTGTGCTTAATGGGTTTGTGGAAAAACTGGTCCGTACTTCTTTTAAAACGAAGCTGGCCAGAACGTTACAGTCAATGGTTACTAACTTTTTCTTTCATCATTTGAAAAACCATGATCTGCAGGAGCTGTGGTTTCAACAAGACGGCGCGACATGTCACACAGCTCATACCACAATTGATTTGTTGAAGTTGATGAACTTTTTCGTTCATCAACATAACACCAATGAACTGCAGCAGCTGTGGTTTCAACAAGACGGCACTACATGTCACACAGCTCGAACCACAATTTATTTGTTGAAGGAAACGTTGGGTGAGCGCATAATTCCGCGTTTTGGTCCTGTGAATTGGCCTCCATGACCTTGCGATTTAACACTGCTTGACTACTTTCTGTGGGCATATGTAAAGTCGGTAGTCTACGCCGAAATGCCCAAAATATTCGCCGCGTTATTGCTGATGTTGGTTAACAAATGTTGAAAAAAGTCATCGAAAATTGAACCACCGGATTAGACTACGTCCGAGCCAGCCGTGGCGGTCATACATATGCCAGAAATCATTTTTAAATTTTAATGCCAGAAGATTATCTTTTGAAAAGTAAACGTCATGTCAATTTAAAAAAAAAATCATCTTTGCTTTCGAGCACAATATATCTATATATTTCGTCAATATAATTTATTGCCACGCCCATTTTAAGAATGGAATAGGATATGGCATTCAACTATTCACATAGCGAATCGTAACCTTCTTACGTTTTTCGTTGTTATTATTGGGGTTACAATGTTTGAGCACAGCGTGAGCATCAAGAAAATTGAGGGGGTAAAAGAGGAAATACCTATGTGCGTTGGTTTAGGTTAGGTTAAAGAGGCTGCCAGCATTCACCAGCACACTTAGACCATTTTGGTCCATTGTGAAATGTGATTCCATGTGGTGCTTGTCCATTCTTCTTACTATCCTTGAAAAAACCATTCTGAGCAAGCGGAGGTGGCTTTTCACTTCCGCTTTTGTCAAATTACTGAGATTTTGAAAATAGTAAACTCCAAGATGGAGCTTCCTTTTGTTTGATAGAGCCGGGCCGGATGAAGTATTGTTTTTTCTTCCCCTTCGTCCATGCAGCTCCTACTAAATTCGATTAAGTAGAGGCCTAGCCTTTTTGCGTGCTTGTCTATTCAACAGTGCCCAGTTACGACACCTATGGTGACGCTAATATACGATCTCTCAAGCGAAGTCAGTCTCTTTGGTCTTCTCAAATCTAGCTTTGTCCAAATTTGTTTGGTTTTTTTGACACCAAACAGAGGTTTGATTTGCTGTTAGCATGTTGGGCTAGCCAGCTTTTGTATGTAGCGATAGGAATACCTAGTGCACCAGTGTCGACAAAATCTGGTAATCTAGTTCCATGCCTGGTGAGTTCATTAGCCTTACAGTTCCCTGGAATGTCACTATGCCCAGGCACCCAGCATAGGTGAATGTTAAAATCGTTAAAATGCTTTGATATCTCCTGCAGAGATGATCGGCAATCTAGGGGTTGTCTTCGAATTTCTTGAGATTGATTTCGAGATTTGATTGCCGCTTGGCTGTCTTTGGCATACATTACATTCTCTTTTAGCCAGGATAAGGCTCAAAGAGATCGCCATGAGTTCCTCCTGGAACACGCTGCAATGATCAGGAAGACGGAAAGATAGGCTGAGATTAAGTCTGTCGGAGAAGACAACAGCACCCACTCCGTCATTTGTTTCAGAGTCAAAATACAAATACAAATTTTTGGCGCAACCGGCTCGTTAATACCCAGGGCCGAGCTTTGTCACAACCATTCATGTGTGCGTATGTACTTCTGCACGATGGCAGAACCTTCCGTTTTATTCCGAATCCAAAAGGCTAAGTTGAGATAAGCTTTTCATGAAAATTGATACTACTTGGATGATTTGTCAGATCATCACAAGAGGAGATCCAGTGAAAAAAAATTATTTAGGTGGTGCTACTGCTGGCAATGGAATGGACCTTCTGGGCGGCAGTTCATCGCGCCACTGAGCCCGTCGTTGTTTTAGAGTCATCAGTATAAAAATGGATCGAGTCATTTATCACCGGTTCGTTCCCATGACAATCTGTCTGGGATTGTGACCTGGAAATTCTTATCAAAATTTAACCTGGTAAGGGTGTACTCAGTGTTTTCAGGAATATGGTCGTATTGAATATTTGACCACAGTTGGATGGCTTTAAGATGTATTGCTGAGTTAGCTGCCATTTGCTTTCCAAAATATCTTGGGGTAGTAGATGAACAGCAATTTCTATTGCTGCTAAAGGTGTTCTACGTAGTGAACTTCCGATACACAGACACGCAGTTCTTTGTACCTTGGCTAGTTTTTTTTTTTTTTTTGCTGTTTATAGCCCTGTCCACCACACTACTGCTCCGTAAACAAGTATCGGTCTTATAACCCATATATAGGGCCAATGCGTGAGACGAGATTCCCTTCCCCACTTCATGACCATGGCTTTCTTGCAGAAATAAAGTGCTACTGTTGATTTCTTTACTCTTTTTGTAGTGTTCAGCTTCCAGTTAAGCTTCCTGTCCAAAATAACTATTAAGCTTTGTCTGAGAAGACTAGTTCGATTCCGTTTAGCTACGGGGGTCAATGTGATTAATTTTATATTCCCTGGTGAACAGGACCAGTTCAATTCTGTGGGGGTTGACACCCAGTCCACAACTGACTGCCCACATTCGGAAAGTTTGTGTGTTGCAGTTTGGAGAAGCTCCTTGAGTATATTCCGGTGCTTTCTTGACTCTGCTTCCAGGATGAGAAAAGCTCGTTTACCTCTAAGTTCCAGAGAAGAGGGCACAGCACTCCACCTTGCGGGGTCCCTATACTGACATGTCTTCTGGTAGAAGCACCACCCAGTGTTGTGTTGTTAACCCGGCTATTTAATAGCAAATTAATCAACATTCCAAGTGAGTGATCGATGTGCGTTGGTTTAAAACTTAAAAACTTTTCTGTTAACTTTAATGGAAATGGCAAGACCCAGTTTAGTAAAGCTTGCTTTGATGCAAGTACCATTCGTGGATAATGGCTGCAGATTTTGGGTTCGCTTTGATAACAGATGACAGCATTGTATTTTGGAAACATTAAATTACCCTCTGTTGCGCTTATCCGGAATTTAATGAGCTTAACATATTTTGTCGTTTTTGTTCTACGTCGAGGATGAAGGCCGTGGATTTGAGAACGTATACTGAGTAAATTGGATTAGAAGTTACAGACAAGATGTCATTAATAAAAATGAGAATGAGTGTCTGGGACAAAACGGAGCCTTGCGGAACACTAGCATTTATCACCAGCATAGTATTGTCGATACCAGAAGCACGCATTTTCAACAAAAACGCATAGTGCCAAACCTTTTGGATTTATTGGTTCCAATTGTTCGTTCAAATATGACATCCGGTCACAATCTCTACGACGAGGAAGAAATTTTCTATGCGAACGTGTTTTGTTGTATCACCTTGTAGGAGTCAAGGAAAGTAGATAAATTTCTCATGAAGACGAGGGGTGATACTGTGCTTAGGTTTTCAGTAGACACCACGTCAATACGAACCGGGTAGAACTATAGGCAGGTACCACACAAAGTTTATTGTGCCGTTTCTACGTTGTTTCCAAAGGGCACACAAATTGTAGTATCTCCCAACCCATCATCAGTATAACTGCGATAAATCGATTTGCTGGCTCAAGTGCTATTGCCGAGCTATGCAAGTTTCATAGCGAGATCAATCTATGGGAAACGAAAATAACCAAATGTTTTTTTAGCAGAGTGTCCTAATGTCCTAATAATAATTTGTACCTTCCCTGAATGCCAAAGAGACTAACGGACCTTTTCTTCCCCTACAGGGAGTAGAATACTTGCATGCCATGAAACCGAAACCCCTCATTCATCGTGACTTAAAGCCGCCGAATTTGTTGCTCTTCAATCATGCAAGATGTTTGAAAATTTGTGATTTTGGAACAGTAGTTGATAAGTCCACATTGATGACGAATAATAAAGGCAGTGCTGCTTGGATGGCTCCCGAGGTAAGTGACAACAATTTGTCGAAAGTAATTTAACATCTCTAGTAGCATGTCGAATTGTCTGCTTAGGTATTTGAGACGTCGAATTACACGGAGAAATGCGATGTGTTCAGTTGGGGAATCATCATGTGGGAGCTATTAGCACGACAACAACCTTTCAAAGAAGTCGAGCATCCGTTACAGATTATGTGGGGCGTACACAAGGGTGAGTTATATGTTCTGTTACCACAGTGTGTGTTTGCAAATGCATTTTTGTTAATAAGAACAATTTACTCACCATTAACAGGCAATCGTCCCCTTCTAATCGAAGGCTGCCCAAAACCAATCGAAGACCTTTACACATCCTGTTGGAATCGAGAACCATCCGCGCGTCCATCCATGCATCACGTAGTCCAAATAATGACATCACTCTGCGTTTTCTTTCCTGGCGCTGACCAGCCATTAGATTCAACAATGACAGTCAATGTAAGATCTAACTGATTAATTTTGTTTAAGGATCTCATTTACATTTCTCACTCTTTTGACAGCAACAGCCAATTGAAGATGCGCCTGCAACTGAGTCTACCATTGATAATAATCGAACCGGCTCTAGCCCTTGGTCTTCATCACAGAAAACACCAACCAGCTCTGAATCAGTGCGTCATCTAGCGAATATGTTTAATAATCTTAGTCATGCCAATAACAACAACAACGCGAATATCAATACCGGCAAACGATCATCGCCAAGTTTTAGTCCTAGTGTATCGACATCAACATTAAATCATGACCCACATCCTAATGAGAGGGATATTCCATCAAAGGCTGAGGTGTATAGTACGGTTTACACGAACGATCCCTTCCGTTTGAAGCCATCAAAAGAGGCTGCCAAGAGAAGTGAAACAATCAGAAACGGACTTTTAAAGAGAGGCAATCTGCCGATGACCGCTCTGTCAGTGGATATCGATCATGTAAGCAACAACCAAATTCGTCAAAGATTCAATTTTATTAGGAATTTATGTCTTCTTGTGTGTAGAATGCATGGGAGCCGAAAAACGAAGGAGTGACTGATCTCTTCACGGAAATATGTAAGTACTTAGAAAATTAAGAAACACGCATTTTGATCGAGAAAGTGGTTTTGGTTGTCATGATGATGTTAATCATGTCTGTGGACCTAGAGCTCTTTTTCCATGTGCATCTTTATAGATTTAAGGAACTGAGAAAGCTTGACTTTTCAGATCATTTTAAGCATAAATGAACAATAAAGTTAAAAGATAAATAATTAAATTGTTTACCGCTTTTTTAATCTGCTTGCATATTTAAAAATGTTGCTTCTATATTTCTATAGGTTCCACGAGACTTTACATGCATTACATCACTCGCTATCACATGTTTAAAGTTTCAGTTATGTTAGCAGCTCGTATAGGCGTCGAATTCTCGACCTAAATGATCTGGTTAGCTTACTTTAACTTAATTAACGGGCTCCCGATTCCGTTGAAGGACTCTGTCGACCCTGAGGTTGTATCTTGTCCTCCATTCGCATATCGTTTCACACTGGACCAACAATTCGACGAAGAATTTTTCCTTCGAAATATTTGCTCCGCTTTCCTGTTTATTCTCCAGCACTCGGCACCTTAAAGTATAACTGGTTGGATAAGGGTCCAGCAGAGCACATATTTGGACTTTCGGGTTAAGAGTTTTGATCCGATTTGTTTTGCTGCACCGAAGTAGCATCGCTTTCAAGTTTATTCGTACGGTGAACTCTTCAAAAACAAATACGACCTTTTGGGGCAAGAGGCTCTTTAGTACCCAGGGCCTAGCTTTTCTCACAATCATACTTGTGTGCGTGTGCACTTCTTGCGCGATGGCTGGACCTCCTGTTTTATGCCGAATCGGATGATTTGTCAGATTATCAAGAGAGGATGGCCCGAGGATTATTTAGGTGTTGCTACGGCAGGGAAACGAAACCAGACCTATTGCGCGGCAGTTTATCGCGATAATCATTGCGCCACTGAGTACTATTCATTAACTACCACTTTATTGTTGCTATCAACAGTGACATTTTGTCCAAAATTCTGCGTCGACAGCCATTTGTTTGTTGATATCATATACTTTGTCTTGCCCTCGTTAACAACAAGACCTATGCATGTCGCTTCTTCCTCAAATGTCGCAAATGCTTTTACAGGGGCACGATGAGAGCGATCAATTATGTCGATTTAACCTGCATACCACAGTAGCTGGATGGATTAGTTGAAGATAGTGCCTTCCATAACACATGCCATATGCATTTTCTGTTTCAGATAGTGCGTCGCCTTGTCGGAATCTGATACAAGTTTGGAAATGTTCAGATCAGCTGTTTTCAAACTGAACGTTACATAGCGGGTCCCCCAGTGTTAGGCGACAGAGCTGTATCAGTTGTGATGGTATCACGAATTCCGCCATTTCTTTTGTAAAGCTCTTGGTGTTGGATGCTATTATACGCAGCCTTCACTTGAAATGAAAATTTGGTCTATGGTCGAGCAGCAGGGTCTATGAAGCCAACTGTCTGTTGCAGGGGAAGACTAGTCCTGCTATCAGATGTTAGAATCAGAATAACATTCTTCTTGGATAGTGAGATGAAAAATTCCCATCTTCCTAATCCCAAACAAAGATTATAAAGTCATACAGATGACCCACTGCATACAAGAAAAATTGTTCTATGGCGGGTCGTACTGACACAGCCCGTCGGCGGGGGTTTACAAAGTCTTTTACTGCCTCAAAGTTATAGCTGACGATTGTGACGATCTGTCTAATTCGTCGATGTTGTGTCTGTCAATATCTTCGACGAATGCTATTAGTTGCAATGATTAATGGACGATTGTGTCCATGGTGCTGGCGCGGAAGTTTGCATAATTGTCTTGAGATTTATTCTAAAGAAGTCACACGACAAACGGTCTAAATCCATTTTTGGTGTAATTGAAAGGTTCGCTGAGATTGTTTACAACCCTGATGGAAAAGGGTGATGATTTGATCAGTTGTAGACTTTCCCGTCATAGGTTGTTGGGTATAGGATCTTGTAGGCGAAATTGAGGAGACTTATGCTTCTGTAGTTGTCGCAGTTCTGCTTTTTTGTGGATCGATGCTAGGGTAAACGATGCTGAGGATTCATTTTGTAGACATACTTTCATCCGACCAAATCCTGCTAATGCTAAATCATATCGACGAAAGTTCTTCCATATTCCATAAACGCTGTGATTTACATGTGATTGGTGCTTGTCCTGGCGTTATGGTATTAATTCATTAAGGGATATTCGTTCTTCAAAGATCTAAGTGGTCTCGTACATTATTTCGGCTTTGTTGTATAACGTATTGAATATCCACATGTTCCAAGATATCAATTTGAAGAAACCAGACAATCCGCAGAAAGTGTTCTCTATACGTTAATTGGCGTTAAAGTCACAGAGCTGAATATTTACCGCGTACTTCCCGGTAGTTGTTGAAAAGTTTTATCCAGGTGCTCGTAGAAGCAGTCTTTAGTGAGTTGAACTGGGTTGTCACAATCATTTCGCTGAGGTCTTCGAAGCCTTTGCATTCAAACAGTCGCGGATTCTGTTCAGAAGGTACTACGCGTACTTTTGTAAATGTCACCGTTTTTTTTCATTCAGGACCGGCCCAAGCCGTTATATATGCTGGAAAGCGGTAATGTCTCGTTTATACCTGCTTTGGCTTCCACGGCATGTGAAAGTTGTTGGCGCAACATGCTCGTTAGTACCCATTACCGAGCATTCTCACAACTATTCAGCGGTACCTCCTGTTTTATGCCGACTTCGAACGGCTAAGTTGAGATAAGCTTTTCTTATCAATTAATGTTTGGCAGGTCATCATGAGAGGAGAGCCAGTGATAAAGCGTTTGGGTGTTGCTACGGCAGTGAATCGAAACCTGCCCTTCTGCGCGCCAGTTCATCGCTTTAACCATCGCGCCACTTAGCCCGTCGATGTTCGAATGCACCATATCTATAATTTTAAGTGAAAATCTTAAGGTCATTCTTCTTTTCTCGTTTAACATGGTCGCCAACAATAAAAATCGTACTTCTCAAGCCTCTTAGATGATTTTAAACACTTTGTAAGCGTGCAAGTAGGTATTAAGCACAATGCACAATCCACAGCTCGTAGGTTCAGGCCTTTGGTTTGCGCATACGACAGCCAGCCGGTTCCTGTCATGTCATCGCAAGTCATTATAGGATTGACACCTTTTATCTTGTTGGACAACAGTTGCGTTTCTTAGTGATATCGGGTTGGAGGAGGCTGGTATTCTGTGTTTGGAGGAGTCGTTTTGTTAAGCTCTTGGTGTGGGATGCTATCATACGCGTCCTTGACTTGACTCATAATGAAAGTTTGGTCTATGGTCGACCAGCAGGGTCGATGGAGCCAACTGACTGTTGCAGTGGAAGACGAGCCCTGCTATCAGATAGTGCGACGCAGAATAACAATCTTCTTAGTGATATCAGGTTGGAGGAGGCTAGTATGTGTTTGGAGGAGTCGCTGTAGTGGGAAGTTGAATTGAAATAAACCCACGATTGAAATTATGTAGAACTCACTCCAACGATGCTTTCAAAGGATCTGGTCGTCCTCCACCACAAGATCCTCCTTCATCAAATACGATCTTGTATTCTCGCAGATCAAATTGTTCTTTCATTTTAAATTGTTCGCTGCTCAAATGAAATCAACTTGAGATACGAAATCTGAAAGCTTTCTGTTTCTAGCCGATAGGTAATTTCAAACATTCAGCCCTAATACTCGCCATGCCATGAATTCTAATCAATTCACCCTCAAGCCAATCTTCGGACGTACCTACTATGAAATGTAGAGATTCATAGCCGCCCCATTACAATTTACAAAAATTTAAAACCAACGCACGTCGGTATCTCCTCTTTTCTTCTCCCCAATTTTCTTAACGTTCGCACTGTGCCTAAACACCGTAATGTTATTCATAAAACCTTTAGCACTTTCTAATGACATAAAAAAGGATAAAATATCGAAAAGAATTATTGCATGACATTTTGGAAACATCTAGAAAGATTATGCTGATTCATATCCATGATACAATGAAACAGATAAAGTCTTCGCGTTTTTTTATTTCTATCTCGGTCTGCGCATCTACATCATGCGCATTGACATCATGAGTTATGCATACATTTGCCTCTTTTAAGAAATTGTTGCAACAAAGTTGATCGATCCCTCGTATTTGAGAGCACACAAAATAAGGGTGTGCATTATGCGCATGTCACTGGAAATGAGAAAATTTGCGCAACTATTCGTGTAAGGATTTGTAAAGATCGTTACACCAGTGCTAACACGATGGAAGCGAATTTGCAGCAGAAAAGAACTCAATCACGTCAACTCTGAGATAAGCTTTTCTTGACAATTGATAAAACTCGGATGATTTGTCAGAACATCATTAGAGGGGGGTCAGTGAAAATCATTTTAGGTACTACTACCGCTGGGAATCGAACTCATACCTTCTGCCAGGCAGTTCATCCACTCACTGAGCCCATCTTACGTAGGGTAACATAAGAAAAAGTATACTTGATAGTTATTCGTTCCATTGTTTGCTTTTTCTGTAACAACTATTATTGGAAGGGTTTTGTACAAGACGTTACTTAATTTAATTACAAAAATACGGGGCCAGGCCTATGTTATATTGGGGATTTCGCATTCAGACAAGATCAACAGATTCGAATAGCGTTCTAAAAATGACACTTTGTTGGAAAATGGATTTCTTTCATTTTTACCAACTCATTCTCCGGCATATTAACCATTTCTTTGCAGCCCTCCAATTATACTCCATTGTCCCTTGACCATTCGGTGTCTAAATATGTATCGATTTTAAAAGCACCTTACCTACATTCACGCTCCAATTTTAAGAATAAGAGTGACTCGTCGACTGTGATTAATTAAGCAAATATTTACTGAATTAATTTCCTTTCGCTAGAAATGTTCATCACATTGTTTATACACAAGTTCGGCAGTGATTCACTCCATGTTCGAACAACGAATACAAATCATTGAAGCGTTCAAGCAGCAGTCAACAGCGGCCAGCCCAAATGTCATTTGCCACATTTGATACGAATGCCCTCGATACGCATTAGAGAGGCCGTTCCCGAAATAAGGTATCAAAAACCATCAAACACTGACTCATTCAGTTTTTTTCTTGATGAAAATTCGCTGAAATCACATCGCAAATTGTCGTCAACAAACGAATATACCGCACTCTAGACTGCCTGTCTTTCCACGAATTGTCGCCTTTGTAGCACAGCGTTAAATACACGCCCATCTAGTCGGAACCGCACCGAAACCGAAACTCTATATTTAAAGTGTTGGTGGCGCAGCAGAGCACGAATTCTTAGATGGTCTCGAGGAAAGACGACGAGGTAGCAAATTGCTGTCACTGTAAGCCCACGGACTTAAGATACAAAATCGAGAGTATTTAACAGAAAAAATAAATTTAATTTTTGTTGACGAAAATGATTTATGCTTATTTTTAAGAAAAATATATAATCATCAAAATCTGACACTTGGCTTCTGCCGGTGTTTCACGCAATGAGTCAACGTGGAACGCATGATGCTTTCTAACACTTTAACCACGATGAAGCTGACATCCTTAGACGTATTCGTCACCCAAGTAGTTGAATATCATAAGGCATAAGGGTATTTTTGGGATTAAGGTCTCTGCAAATATAAATTGCTTCGGTGACATGGGAATCTTTCAAGAGGACAGTGACAAATTTGCATGCCATTTAATTAGGATGGTTGAATGGTGATGGGTTTGGTTAGGAATGCTGAGGATATTTTTGAAAATATTTCAATGCTTATGTAAATAGGTTGCGTCGTTTAAACATTGTGGGTATTTTACTTAACATGTGTACTACAAATATTTTGTGCTTAAAATACCCAGGATTCTACTGCTTTGAAGGTGGAATCAGACTATAATGTCCGCAGTTAAACCCAGACTTGGAAAACCAATGATTATATTCATCAATTTTTTGGCATAACAACCTTGTTAGGCCCACCAATCTCTCACAACCATAAATGTGTGCGAGTGTACTTCTTGCACGATGGCGGGACCTCCATTTTATGCCGAATATGAATCGCTGAGTTGAGATAAGTTTTTTCGTGATTATTGATTGCACGGTTTAATGTACCGCCGTCGATAATTTGGCATAGTAGTTCTGTTTTGTAAATCGATATAACACACCGTGTAAATAAATTCACAAATATATTTCAATTTAACTCATGCTTTGTAAAGAAAGCGGATTGCTGCTATCCCTTAGCAGTTTGGGAACATTTTGTTCATTATTGTCACTTTCGTCCAAAGAACTAAAGTAAAATAGCAACGTCGGGTCATAACAGCCTCCAATATTATCTTTTTAAAGTATGAAAACTTTCATTTTTCTTATTGAAAATATGAAACGGAATTGTTTCTTCTAAATGGCATTTATTTGACGTCAGAACTACTACCATTCTAATTTTAATCTATTACAACTAATACGTCAAATCAAAAAATTACGTTCCGTGAGCATTCGTGTGAAACAATCTCAGTACGTTCGTTCGTATGACGAATCACGTAACTGGTGTTCGTACGATTACCGATCCGTTCACGAAGGACGTGATTCGACCCTAGATCTTCTAAGCAGCGGTTCGTTGAACTAACCATCGTACCACTGATCCCGTCAATGTGATCATATGCGTCTTTCATGAATTAGTTCTGGTATCGATTTGGAATTCTTGTGTTTTTCCTGACGCGATCAGCCATATTTAATCAGCTGTGAACTTTCCGATAGCGGTGCAGTTTTAGGGCTGGTTGCAAGTGAATGAATTCAGTTCTTCACATATTACAAAAAATTTGTTAGCGATGTTGAGGAGATGTATGACTTTGTATGTGGATCGTACAAAAGATACGAAGGTTACATTTGTTTTCGTTGTTTTCGCCATCAAAAAGTTATTTTTGCATTATGACCACCACTTAAAACTCCCCAGAGCTAGCCCCACTTTTCGAAAAGCATTGTTTTTTGACATACCATAGTTCGTTTTTAAAAGTGTCAAAACAAGATATTTAAAATATGTCAAGATTATATTTTATTCATAAAGGTAACGGGTGTTTTTTTTAGAGGTTGACTTTTCGAATAGGGATAAAACTGACATTTTGTGGTCAAATCGGGAAACTCTAATGTCAATTGTGTTCATTTTGGTTTGCCATTTTATCATGAACGGGTTAACAAATGAACAGCGTTTGCAAATCGTGCAATTTTTTTTCGAAAATAATGGTTCAGTTCGCGAAGTTTGACGCAAGCTCCGTCCATTTAATGGTCGACATGATCGGCCATCAGAGCAAATAATTCGGTTAACCATGGATCGTTTTCGCACTACGTTTACTATATGTGGTAATACGCTGATGGACAAAGCTCCGATTGCTGTGCACGGTGGCGAATCGATCCATTCGGGTCCTCTACAACACTTTGTTCTACATCGACAAAGAAACAATTTTTGCCGATGTAGAACAAAGTGTTGAAGAGGACCCGAACGTATCGATTCGCCACCGTGCATAGCAATTGGATCTTTGTCCATCAAATTTATGGAAGATTTTACGCAAAGATCTTCGATTACGACCTTACAAGATCCAGCTTGTGCAAGAATTAAAGCCGCGAGACCATGCATGCGTTTTGATTTTGGTGTATGGGCCGAAAATGAGATTGATCTCCATGCTGATTTTCATTGCAAAATTTTGTTCAGTGATGAGGCTCATTTTTGGTTGAATGGCTACTTCAACAAGCAAAATTGCCACATTTGGAGTGAAGAGAATTCACATGAGACCCTTGAGACGCCATTACATCCACAAAAACAGACTGCCCATAGAGCAGGCTGGTGTAGTTAGGCATTGGGCCATACTTCTTCCGAAATGATGATGAAGAGTCAGTTACTGTTAATGGATACCGGTATAGAGCCATGATAACCGACTTTTTTGCTCCCGAATTGGATGGCAACAAGACAGTGCTACATGCCACACAGCGCACGTGACAATCGATTTGTTGAAAGAAACATTCGATGAGCGCGTGATTTCGCGGAATGGACATGTCAATTGGCCACCAAGATCGTGCGATTTGACAGCATTGGATTATTTTCTTTGGGGATATATGAAAACGCTCTTCTACGCCAACAAACCATAAATGTTAGGGGACTTAGAAATCAAAATGTTTGGCTTTATTGCCGACATACGGTCTCAAATGCTCCAAAAAGTTGTTGAAAATTGGACCTCTAGATTTCGCTTTGTTCGAACCAGCCGCGGCGGCCACATGCCCGAAATCATATTTAAAACTAAATGGCATGCATTTATCCCTCTAGTATAGCCAAATTGGTGGATATTAAAACGATTTTCTTGTGTTTTATTTCAATTCAAAGTTCTATACCTATACAAAAAACACACTTTATTACGGTCTTAAAGAAGCGTAAATTCCAAAAAGCTTCAAACGAAATACTTAGAAAATATTGATATGTACGTTTCGTCTGTAAAATATTTTGAACAACGCTCGTTCGTTATTTCAAGGATGGGATTGCAGCCTTTTTATATACTTTTTTCAAAAAATATATCTTTGTTCCCTTCTGCTTTGTAAGATTTCGACTGCAGTATCGCAGTTCCCATTTTTGGCTGCAAGCATCCGCCACAATTCATCGGCAATGAGGGATTCGTTGTGGACAATTTTTTAGCTTGTTGATGTCCTCGGTATTAAATATTAAAATATTAAAGGGAAGGCATACGCTTTTCTGGGGAGATCTGGGCGGAGTAGATGTTCGCATTGGGACCTTGTTCACAAGAAGAAAATTGCTCGAGTCGCTTTAAGACCGTTACATTTTATTATGATTGTTAAGATCACAAACTCGTGCGATGGCTATAGGTTGATTTTGTTTCGCAGTCGAGTGATTTGCAATGCATTGGTGTAGGTAGGTAAAGGTGAAATCAGCCAGCACGATTTTTACATCGTACTTCGATATTTTGTGGAGGAGCTCGTAGAAATAATCCTTAACATTGTCAGTTTTTTGTTCGTTAAACCTTGAGCGCATATAAGGCTTTCGCCCCCCCCACTATAAACCCGCATCCGAATTATTGTTGGTTATCCTCACTATAACACGGATCCACCTTAGAGCTTCCGCTAGCTATGTGCAGATGAAACTTTTGTCAACTCTACTTTAACTGCCGGTGGTCCAAAAAATAAAGAAAAGAAGACCTGTGCCTATGAAGACGGGGTGAAGTTCAGAAACAATTTTGGGGAAATAACGTACAAAAAAGCCGCGTGAACCCTATGCTCAATACACACGATCCCAGCATCTATCACCAGTAGAAGGTTCGCTATAACCTTCATGATGTGTCTGTTCTTGTTTGCAAGAAATGGCCACATATCCTTACAAGAATTTCTGGTTCTGAATTTAGATCGCTATTGCTGTCAGTGAATAGACGGAAGCGTGGCTCGATCCTTTTGCAACTCCTTAATAAAACTAAATAAAAAAAAATACAATGGTTTGGCGCAACAGGCTTGTTAGTACGCAGGGCCGAGCTTTCCCACAACCATTCATGTGTGCGTGTGTACTTCTTGCACGATGGCGGGACCTCCTGTTTTATGCCGACTTCGAACTGCGAATTTGAGATAATCTTTTCTTGACAGTTGATACTACTCGGACGATTTGTCAGATCATCACGAGAGGAGAGCCAGTGAAAAATCATTTTGGTATTACTACGGCTGGGAATCGAACCCAGACATTCTGCGCCGCAGTTCATACCCACTGAATGAGGTAAAAAGGGAAAGCCTAGAATTTTCGTTATTTCCAACTCTAAAATGGTTTTCGGGTCTGTAATTTCTAGACAATCCGTTGCTGTCAATACCCACTCGAAGAGCATGCCCTCTCAGGATAAGGCTGTTTACTTGAAATAGCGACTTAGATATTTTGTTGGTGGACGACGCTAAGTTGCGGCTTTGTTGTTTAGCAGAAGACATTAACAAAGTCAAACCTATATAAGCTCAATTCCATCTACAGGTCCTTTTGAAACCATATGTCAAACGTGAAAAATCAACAGCTCCCCTTTCTGCTAAAAGTGTACACCTAGTTATTTTTGACGAAATTCATTATTATAATGTGAATACTGTTAATACTGTTATCTCGACAGCTGAGAATGTTGTCCCACTTAATCAAAAAATCCCAACTGCAGAGTGTAGGAAACCCCATGAGGGATTAGTAAATGGGAGTGTAAGATTGAACTGCTGGTAGAAGTCTTTTACCACCTTCTTGGCTGTCGATATAATCCACAAACATTCGTAAGTGATATCAGATCATTCTTTAATTAAGCGGTAGCCTGATGAATGAAGATGACTTTGGCTTGGAAGACGCTGCAAGGGTTAGACATATTGAATGAGCTGCTGATTTAAGGTCGGCATTTAAGTGGGTGGCCGCGGTGTAGTGGTAATGTGTTCGTCTGTTGAGTGGAAGGTTGCGCGTTTAATCCCAACCAAAATCCATTTCACTTTTATTTAAAAGAAATAAAAAGATCGGTGTAATACCTAAAAGTATATGCACACCATCTTGAATTTCTTCAAATTTAACGAACACAAGAAAAAGTTACTCCCCGAAGCTAGTTCGGACACCACCCATGGAGTTTAAGTCTCCACTACATCCAAAAATCTCCTCTCTTTCTTCCCCTTCTCTAACGCTCGTACTATGGTAACATATAAAAGGGTATTCATAACCCCTTGAGTACGTGTAAATTATAAAAAAAAAAAAACTTCTTCGTATGTTTTGTACCCATCCGTCAAAATGGATATAAAGATTCGCCACATCGGACTTCTATCTTAGTGCAGCCTTTTCTTTCTGAATTGCGAAATGTAAATTCCAGGTTTAGTTGGAAGGATTACGTTTGCATTTTGTCACTTCGCACATTGTTCTCTTTCCATTAAAAATGTCAATCGGTAAAACTTTTGTAGTATGGTTGGAGAAGTTCTCTGTGACCATATGAGACAAATACATACAACTTCTTGATTTTTCCCATAAGTATTCCGATACTCAGTATTCTTCACCAGGTCGGGCTACCATGCAGTTTTGTCATAGGTAGGTCTAACAACCGCGTGTTGTTTAGATCAAGTGCATGATTTTTGGTTGAAGGCTAAAAATGGTACAACACATTTCTTAGACAGGTGCAGCGTGATTTAGGGGCTTTCTAGAACATTCCGTTACACCATAATCTATCTATGACTAGTCCAAGTTATTTAATTTTCACTGAGAATTTCAGTTGTGTGCCGTTGGGCTTAGGCGAGATGATGTTCAGAATTCCCTGTATTTTAGTGAACATTTTAAACCCAGTTTTAGCTAAGTTTAAACCTAGGCCTTATGTACAAGATACCACCTTGTGTAAAGCAAACTGTATTATTTATTAATGTGTATTGGGATGTTTCCTCATAAATAAATAGAAATCTCAGGTTCCAGAGTGAGGAGATAATAAACCTTTTCGAGGTGTACCTTCTACCTTTTTGCATTAAGCTTCTGCTGAAACTTGCGATGTTAACTCTGTTGTTCAGAATTTTTATATTATTAAGGGTTCCATGTTCCATTTCCTTCTAGTTGAGCTTCTGCCGAAAATGGCGGTGATAAATATTCTGTTATCGGGGATTTTTTTCATTATTGATGTAAATTCCTTAAAAGCGATCGATTTTTGTAGGAAACTTAAGGTGGACTTGTATAGTATCACCGTGCGGAGGCTTAGATCAGTCGTGAGAGAGTATTGAATTATATGAATGTCATGACTTGCTCTTTTCAAATTTGGTTTTTATCCAATAATAGCCATTATGTCGTCAAATTCCAAATGGTTTAGTTAGAAAATGGGATCTAGTTGTTGGTGCTTTGGGTTTTCCGGATCAAATTCCGAAAGCAACCTCCTTCAAAAGTCAGACAAACATAAAAAAAACTGTCATGAGAAACTTCTCAAATTTAGTGTTTGGAATTGGCGTTAAAATAAAGGAACCATCTTTTGTGGCTAAAATATAACATTGTACGCATAATTTAATGGAGAAGCTGGGTTGAAGGACCTATTTGGCCAACTTTATATGCCAGATATATTTAATTTCAACAGGTTGAAATGATCCTCACTTTTTTTTAATAATTTGCGCGCACTCAGGGGTTATGAATACCCTTTATATGTTTTAGCACAGTGCGGGCGTTAAGGATAAGAAGAAAGGAGATACCGATGCACATTGGTTTTAAATGTCTGTACGTTAAAATGGAAAGGAAAAACAGAGTTTGGTAGAGCATTCCACATTCGTGTTGTTCGGTTTATGTACGAATCTCTATATTTCAGCGTACGTCCGAAAATAGGCTTGAGGGTAAACTGATTTGCATTCATTGCGTAACGAGTATTGCGACTGAATTGTTGAATGGGAGGAATGCAGCTGGCTATTTCATTTGAACATTGGTTGTTAAAATAGCGATAAAACAAGGCAAGGCAGGAGATGTTTCGACGGTGTTTGAGCGAAACTAAGGAGTTCGCTATTCTTATGTCTCCTATAAGTTTTTTTGCACGTGCAATGTTGATTTTGGTACACCTGACCAGACGTGGGCGTTGAATTCAAGTTTTGGGCGTATGAACGCTTTATATATTGTGGCCAGATCAGAGGGGGTGAAATATTTCTTACATCGATTTAGGAAACCTAGACATTTCGCTGAGTTTTTAGCGACTTCGAATATGTGGTCGTTCCAACGTAAGTCGTTACTAACACACATACCTAGCATGGAAAGCTTTTCGGTTTCTTCGGCGTAAGTGCCATTCATATATAATGGCTCTAGATTTTGGTTTCGCTTTAATGACAGAAGACAGCATTGTGTTTTGGAAGCATTGAATTCCACTCTATTAGATTTACCCCATTTGATAATGCTGTCAAGGTCGGAATTCAATGAACTTAACATATTTTGGCGTTAAAAGTCCACGTTCGAAGGTGAGGGACGAGGACCTGTAAACGAATATGAGAAGCTGAGGGTACTGTCATCAGCGAAGGAATGAATTGGATTAGAAGTTGCAGACAGGAGATCATTTATAAAAATTAAAAAAGGGAGTCGGAGACAAAACTGAGCCTTGAGGGACACCAGCATTTATTTGATGAGTTACAGACTTGAAACCATCCAAAACAACTTGAATTGAACGTTTCGAAAGATAGTGTCTAATCCATAGAAGAAGTTTTTCGTCGATTCCAAATGCACGCATTTTCGACAAAAGGGCTTGATGACAAACCCTGTCAAATGCCTTTGAGATATCAAGCGCAACAATCTTGCTTTCGCCACCATGGTGGATTGATTGGTTCCACTTTTCGGTGAGATACGTCATCAAATCACCAGTAGACCTGTTGCTGCAAAAACCATACTGCCGGTCATTGAGAAGTTTTCGTGTTTCGAGATATTTCATAAGCTGACGATTTATCAGCGTTTCCATGACCTTGGAAAGAAGGGACGTAAGTGCAATTGGTCGGTAGTTGGTGAGAGAAGAAGATTCGCCTTTTTTGGTACAGGCTGGACAAATGATGTTTTCCATCTACTCGCAAAGAGTCCTGATGAGTAGGATAGATAGAAAAGCTTACGCAGTGGTTTTGCTATCGTATAAGAACACCTCTTCAGAATGATGGGGGATATACCATCTGGACCAGCGGATTTATGTATAAGAGTTATAGGCTAAAAGAAAACCCTGCCTTAGCGTCCAATAATTGCGAATAGAAATCAGTATTTCACAAACCTAAAAAAAGTGGCTTACTCTATCAATTATCTCAATTAGATGGCGCTGTTGTCGGCTATAACTTTAAATGCAAAGCAACTCAAGTTAATTCACTACTAATCGCGCACATGTATTAAATGATTCATCCGGTTGTATAATTAGATTACACAACGATTTATTCTTTTTTTCGCGCGATTTTTCTACTGTTTACAAAAATATTTACCGCAAAATTCGCAGAATCAAGAAAAGCCCGATGTTTACTCTCATGTCTACACGTTTCAGGGTCTTGAAATCGCGATCAGATCGAAGCACATTTAAATTATTATTCCCCGTTAACAATTCAATAAACAAACCCAAACTTAGTTAACATAAACTAAACAATCTAACGCTACCCCTTATGAACGTCCATTTATGTTCTTTTGAAAAAAAAAAAGCAAACAAGGCAAACAAAAAACGTTTGTTTTTGTTCCGCGAGGTAAAAATAAACTTTGGCCATCGCGGATCACCGGACTGATTTATTGTTCGCACACAGCGCACCCAATGACTAATCCCGTCCCTAATAAAAATAACAATTACCCGGCTATGTAATGCAAATAAAACCCGACAGTGGCGGTGCACCGCTCGACACTAATTGCACGATTAAAAAATGCCCCCAAATCTGTCATCCTGCTACCGAATGTATTTTTATCCGCATTTCCTAAACAAAAATGTAATAGCGTGCGCGATTGCTTTCCCTCCACCCGCCAATCAGGCCAGCCAGCCAACCAACCAGCAGCGCAGTGATGTATCTAGATCTACGCGAGTATCTGCAACAAATCAAAATAGTGAATCATCAACATCATAGCGCTCATCCCTCAATAAATTGGTTGTTGTTCGCGCGTGTCATCGTCATCCGAGATCGATATCGCCGATCTATATATTGCACGATCACTGATACAAAGCACGCTTTTCACTCAGTCACTCACTCGATCATCGATTTGAGTAGATGCTCAAATGTTCATGTGTTCCGGGAAGACGTTAAAAGTCCATTAAAACGGCAGGGGATGTTCCTCATTGAATGGGCGCCGTAATTCCCACGAGGGGGGGTGAAGTATTAAAGGCATCCTACTCACAACCACCACCACCACCACCCACCTATTAATTATGTTAATTTGGAATAATTGATGCGTTGAGAGGTAATGAATCAGTTCAGGGGTGGGCTCTGGGCACTCTCCGGCGAATACCTAATTGCAGTGTCGACACTTGGGTTGCCAAACGACGACCAAGACGACGACGACAACGAAGACGACTCACCGGTGGGCAATTTAAATAATCTCACGAAATCAAGGTGAGAGATCGTAAGAATATTCTTTTCGGGGTTTAATTTTACCCTACACACACTACATCTGTGTGTGCCATCTAGATTGTTGCTATTCATGAATTCATCTTCGATGACAATCTGTGTCAGCTGTAAGTACGTTGCCGGCTTAAAATTGAAACAAATTCCGGTGAAGACAACGCATCCGTCGGCGACGGGTTTGTGCACAGGGTAGAGGGTAGAAGTGCACAATGCGACATCATCACATTGATATGTAACGAGGCATTGATGCACACTAGACACAGACATAGGTGATACAATGCTAATGCAATTTTCAATTCAATTCAAATTAATGTGGGGTGGTGTTTACCCGCTCAACTCTCAGTTGAAAACAATAAGTCGTCGGGCTAATGTGCATTTTGGATTACATTCTAGCTGAACAGTCAGTTTAATGAAAATAGTTTTCTTGTAAACAAATTTGAATTTTAAATCGAGTGAACCGAAAGTGCAAGTGGACGATCTTCTTATCAAACATGGGTAATTGAAAGGTGTTTCCATTGACAGCATGCGATGAATCATTTTCGAAATAAGTTGTTGCCAACCTGTATATACAAATTTGAAAAATTTCTCTATAAGTGTGTACGATGCGTTGCATTTTAAAATCTTTCTACTTTGCGTCAGTGAAACTTACAAAACTGCCATCTAGTGTTCAACTGAAGTTCCTTAAAATTTGGTTTAAAAAATCGTTGTCAGAAAATCTGTGGCATTAGTTCTCTCCATGGTTTTATAAAAGAATAAGGCAGCCATGTTTTTTATCTGAGTTGGCATTTGTAGCTGAAGAAATGTCCTATTTAGTGAAGCTGGGTATACGCGTAAATGGAGAAGGTAGCCTAAAATGGCACACCCTGAGCAAATTGCTCGAAATAGGTCTTAAAGAATTCACTTCAAGGTGTTTATTCGTAAAATAGATAAACCAATTGCACAAATATTTGTATGTTAACAAATTTAAAATATTTCCAAAAACTGTTTAAAACAATTAAAACAATTCATTTTCACAATGTCTACCCGTGCCACAAATTAAAGGCTAACTTGTATAAAATGGCATACTAGTGTGACATTTTACCAAATTATAACAAAACCCGTTTAAACTACTTTCAATGAAACGTAATTTAAAACAAAAACGTAAAAAAAAAATACTTACTTACTCAAGTGGCGCTGAAGTCCGGAATGAACCTGGGCCGGAACCGGGTCTTAGCTAACTGCCTCCAGTTTCGCACTATAAGTTGCTTAAGGTCGGTTTCTACTTGTGCGCTCCACTTAAGGCGAGGTCTTCCTTTACTGTGTCTGACGTCTGGCTGGGAATCGAAGACTCTGTGAGCCGGAGTATTGGTGTCCATTCGTTCCACATGTCCTAGCCATCTTAAACGTCCAATGCGGAGTTTTATGACCGGGGGCATGTCGCTGTACAGGTCGTATAGTTTTGGTTAAAGCTTCGTCTCCATATCCCGTCAACGCAAACTGGACCAATGATTTTCGAAGAATTTTCCTCTCGAGTCGACTAAGGATTACTTTATCAATTTTTGATTTGCACCATGCTTCAGCGCCGTAGAAACCGCCTGGATCAGGGTCTTATATAGAATCTCCTTAGAAGTTCTAGTGACGGCTTTACTACTGAATTGCCTTCTTAGCCCGATGAAAAAGCGGTTGGCAAGAGTATTTCTTCGTTTGATTTCTGACGAGATGTTGTTGTCAGAGTTAATAGCGGAGCCGAGGCAGACAAAGTTCCGTACTACCTCAAAGCTATGTCTGTCAACGGTGACATTCTGTCCAATTCGTCGATGTTGTGTGTCTTTTCGTGTTGACAGCATATACTTAGTCTTGACCTCATTTACTGCTAAACCCATTTTGCCAATTCCTTCTCTATATTTACTAGCAAACATGGCTATGACATCACGTTGCGTCCTACCAATGATGTCAATATCGGCAGCGTATGCTAGTAGTTGTACCGATTTTCGGAAAATTGTACCTCTGGTGTTGACTCGAGAGTCACATGACAGTGCATCGCCTTGCCTAAATCCCTTTTTGGTATCGAATGTGTCGTTTCCGACCCTGATGGAGCAGCTAGAATTCTTCATCGTCAAAACGTGTGTTTTTCGAATAGAGATAAAACTGACATTTTGTAGTCAATGCGGGCAACTCTAATGTCATTTATGTTCAGTTTGGTTTTCCATTTCATCATGAACTGGTTGACAAATGAACAACTCTTGCAAATCGTGCAAATTTATTTCGCAAATGGTTCAGTTCGCGAAGTTTGCCGCAATCGTCCATCAGAGCAATTGATTCGGTTAACCATGGATCATTTTCGCACTACGTTCACTATATGTAATCATACGCGTCCGCAGAAACGTCGAACAGTGCGCACCGAAGAAGCAATTGCCGCTGTAGAGCAAAGTGTTGAAGAGGACCCGAATAAATCGATTCGCCACCGTGCACAGCAATTGGAGCTTTGTCCATCCACTTTATGGAAGATTTTGCGCAAAGATCTTGGCCGCGAGACCATGCAATGCGTCGTGATTTTGGTGTATGGGCCGAAATGTTTGAATGGCTACTTCAACAAGCAAAATTGCCGCATTCGGAGTAAAGAGAATCCACATCAGGCCCTTAAGACGCCATTACATCCACAAAAAATGACTGCTTGGTGTGCTCTATGAGCTAGTGGAGTCATTGGCCCACACTTCTTCCATAATGATGCGTGAGTCATTTACCGTTAATGAAGACCGGTATAGATAGAATGGCATGAATGTGGATGAGATATTGTTCCAACAAGACGGCGCTACATGCGACACAGCGCACGTCACAATGGATTTATTGATGGAAACATTCTATGAGCGCATAATTTCGCGGAATGGACCTGTCAATCGGCCACCAAGATCATGTGATTTGACACCATTGAATTATTTTCTTTTGGGATAGTCGGTGGAGTCGCTTGTCTACGCCAACTAATCAGAAACGTTTGGGGACTTGGAAGCCAACATACACGGCGTTATTGCCGACATACGGCCCCAAATGCTCGAAAACAACTCTTTTTGTGTTTTATTTCAATTTGAAGTTCTGTATCTCTAAAAAAAAAAACACCCTTTGTTATTGTCAGGACACATAGGATCCAATCGTGATGCCTAGCAGATATGTGTATTCTTCTGATATACAACTGTATTCTCCATTACGATTTCCGTAACTCGGCTTTGCACCCTGTTCAAAATACTGGTAGGATCCAACCACTAGACAACTTAACCATTATTTATAACGGGTTTAACGACTTTTGTATGCCACAGTAGATAATTTTTTCTTTCTTTCAAGACGTCGCTAAAATGTATCCATTGGTGATTTTTTGACGTTTTGTGTATCAACGAAGAATTGAGAGAGGTGGTAAGCGCACTCGTGGATTATTCCACACATGTTCACAATGAGCATGTATTTTATATCAGAGAATGTAATGCAAATTGTAAAATAAATAAAATTTAGTTTTTGAAAAAGGATGTTAACGAAAATGTTACAATTACATTTCTTTTCTTAATATTTTGTGGAACACTTTGTTTAACTTGAACAATCAGAATGAATGCCTCCAATCATGAACACAAATAGTACAACATTTTAAATTTTTTTACCGACAACAGTAAAGGTCTCATTCTTTGCTTACCTGAAGGTAATTCAACTACGGCACTAAATAATGCCACAAAATGCACGCAATATTTGAATTTCCCGCCTTTTATGCGCTAAGGTTTTTGCAACCAAAGAAAATAAACAGTTCACAGCTGACAAGTAAGTGGCGCTTCATTCCGGAATGACCCTGGCACTGTACCAAAAGGCCTCTCTTATTCGCCAGGTCCTTAGCTAACTGCCTCCAGCTGAGCACTTCAAGTCGATTAAGGTAGGATTCTACTTGTGGGCGCCACTTTAGGGAATCAAAGACTCCGCCTTTGGGGTATTGGTTTACATTCGTTCTACATGTCCTAGCCACCTTAAACGTCCAATGCGGAGGTTTTTGATCAGCTCTAGTCGCTGTACAGCTTATTAAGTTATTGGTTAAATCTCCGTCTCTCAAACGCGTCAACGCAAACGAGACTGAAGATTGTTTCGTTCAAACGACCAAGGATCTCTTTATCCGCTTTTGCTACATTCCATGCTCCAGCGCCAGCGCTACTGGGATAATCAGGGTCTTTATAGGATCTCCTAAGTATTTCGAGTGATGGCTTTACTACTACACTGCTGCATAGCCCGAAGAAACAGAGGCTGTCAAGATTAGTTCTTGGTTTTATTTCTGACGAGCCGATGTAGAAAACTCCTTTACTAACTCAAAGTTGTTGTGTGATGTTGTGTGTCCTTTCGTCTCAAGCTCCTTTGCCTTTTTCTATATATTCAAACATGGCTTTGATATCATATTGTGTCCGACCAATGATATCAATACCGTCGTTGTATGCTTATAGTTGCAGCGATTTATAAAAAATTGTGCCTCTGGGTCAGGAGTTTAGCAAAATCCTCTGCAGAATTATGTATATTAGATGTTACATGAGTTTGTATCGCATTGCCTTAACCTTTTTTGTACCGAATGTTTAGGTCAGGTAGTTCCCAATCGTCTGCAAAGACATTTAGTTTGGACATTATACCAAAAGCACAAATGCTTCTGTATAGGCTGTCTTAAAAAATGCTGTCGAATGCTGCTTTAAAATCGATGGATTGGTAGTGGTTATCGATGTGGACTTCTTGTTTTTTTTTTAGGATCTTCCGAATGTAAAGAATTGATTAATTCTGGACTTTCATGTCTTAAAACGAGGCGGATAAAGTCCTATCGGACATATGCCTCTGTAGTTGTCGCAGTTGAGAAGGTTTCTATTTTTATTTTTTCTTTTTGCGAAGTAATGACGATGTTCCATTTTTTCGATAGACTCCTTTTTCGTTATGAATTCTTGTATTCCAGATGCAGAACGTACTGGCCCCTTTTCGTTTACCACTGACATCAACAGAAAATATATACCCTGCTTAGGCTTTTGGCCGCTTTGTGACAATAAGGGCTTCCGTACAAAGCACAACCCCTTAACCTTGGTGGACAGGACTATGTTTTTACCTCTTGGCATTCGGAATTCGGACTAGGTTTTTTTTTATAGTGCTGTAATTTTTATTTAGTCAATCAACATAAATCTGGTTGGATGAGACAAGTATCCGATATGGATACCGCGCTGGCAGGAAAAATAAACCCAAACTCGTCTGCTCTCATTCTACAACACCCAATCAACTTCTGCAACACCATGTAAAGCATATAACGGGTGATTTTTTAGCTGGTTTGGTTTTGGCAACACTGGTTTTGACAGCTGACGTGTGTTTAGTACCTTGTGTCACTGTCAAACAGCTTCAGTTTGGTTTGCAATTTAACCATGGATCGTCTTACAAATGAACAACGCTTGCAAATTATTGAATTTTACTATCAAAATTCGTGCTCGGTACGAAATGTTTATCGCGCGCTGCTTCCATTTTATGATCGGCATTCTCGACCTTCTGAGCAGTCTATTCGGAAGATTGTGACCAAATTTCGCACCAAATTTACTTTGTTGGACATTAAACCACCAACACGTTTACGTACTGTGCGTAGTGAAGAAAATATTGCGGCCGTATCAGCTAGTGTGACAGAAGACCGCGAAATGTCGATTCGGCGCCGTTCCCAGCAGTCAGGCCTTTGTTACAGCACTACGTGGAGAATTTTGCGGAAGGATTTGGGCGTAAAGCCTTTTAAGATACAGCTGGTGCAAGAACTAAAGCCAGCCGACCTACCACAACGCCGAATTTTTGGTGAATGGGCTCTTGGAAAGCTGGCCGAGGATCCGCTTTTTTATCGAAAAATTGTGTTCAGCGATGAGGCTCATTTTTGGTTGAATGGGTACGTAAATAAGCAAAATTGCCGCATTTAGAGTGAAGGTCAGCCAGAAGCATTGCAACAGCTACCAATGCATCCCGAAAAAGCCACTGTTTGGTGCGGTTTATGGGCCGGCGGCATTATTGGGCCATATTTCTTCAAAGATGATGCGAATCGCAGCGTTACTGTCAATGGTGAACGCTACCGAGCGATGATAACAAACTTTTTTTTGCCCGAAATGGAAGTTCTTGACTTGCATGATATGTGGTTTCAACAAGACGGTGCCACATGCCACACAGCACGCGAAACAATGGCGCAATTGCGAGGCGAGTTTGGTGAACAGTTAATTTCACGTTTCGGGCCGGTCAATTGGCCGCCTAGATCGTGCGATTTGACACCATTAGATTATTTTTTGTGGGGGTATGTCAAGGCTAATGTCTATAGTGACAAGCCCGCTTCGATTGACGCACTGGAAGCCAACATCAATGCATTCATTCGTGAGATACCGGCCGATATGTGTGAAAGAGTATGCCAAAATTGGACTCAGCGGATGGGCTACCTGAGACGCAGCCGCGGTCAACATTTGCATGAAATTATCTTTAAACATTAAATTGCAAGGTTCAAACTATAGATTCAAATAAATATTTCATTCATTTTTTCGAATTTTTTGTGTTTTTTTTTTAAAAAAAGTTCTAAACCTCTTAAAAAAATCACCCGTTATTTGCGTCTATTGAAACATGTAACAGTAAAAAGAAACATTTGTTTAATTTTTTAACGCTAAACAGCTGAGCAATGACTCACACTCTCACTCTTAATATGCACCCTTATTAACCCTACCTGCCAAATAGCCAAAAGGAATGCAATTTAAGGTTAAAATAAAATACAATAAAGTTCACCAACCTCACCTTTAATTGGACATTTTCCATACAAACAACAACAACAACAAAAAGTCTTTCAAAAATTCGTCTCTACCTCATTCCCAAACAATTTCAACACTGCTGTACATGTATACAAGAAAATAAAAGACTACGAGAAAAAAAAATAATTTTAAAAACTGTTTTCAAAATAGCACCGTATGTCCTCTGAATGGCTGGCACCGAAGACCGCGTAAAAGCCGAACGTTTTCGTTACGCGATGACTCATCTCATCGCTCTAGCATTACGCACTCTTTAGCTTACTGGCCCGTCCCGTTCCCGTCGTTCGTCCACGCAACAGTCCTCTGCTGCGAATTATTATTGTATTTTAATCGCATCGGACCGTGGAGTGAACAGATGCACGCTTAAGTGTATAAATAATTTTTATTTTGCTTTACGAGCGCGGCCATACAGATCTAAAAATCGCCTCAAGGAAGAACATTTTCAAACAAAAAAAAGTTTTGTTTTACCATTTTTTTTTTTAATTTTGTTGTTGTATTGTAGTAGAGTTTTCGAAAATAGAATCGTCTTATAGGGCGGCTCGGAGTATTTTTTTGTTTTTTTTGTGATTCCTTTTTTGTTATCGTGATGGGACTTTATTTTTATGAATTGGTGAACTCCGAAACCCCTAAGTTGACTTTTTTTTAGATAAGGCTTAGGGATGTGTTCAACTCCACATTAACTGCATGCTTTTGTAAATTAGAGGTTGTAGTAGTCCCAACGGTTCTGAAAAGAGGTCAACTGTTAATTTAACTAGTATAGGATAGAATCGTTATAACTTGTATAAGGTTTCTGTGTTAAACCTTATACAATTTATGAAAAAAGCTTCATTGTAAACTTTCAATAATAGATTATTTAAAATACCTGGAAAAAATAGTAAAAACTGTATAGAGAAGTAAGAGGTTCTGTTTTAGTATGGATTGCTGAAGATTGTTAGCTCGAGACTGAAAAGTAAAAGCTTATATAAAGATTGGTAGTCACATTTAGCTTAAAAATCCTGTATAGGGCTTGCAAACGGAAGCAAAACTTAAGGCCTCAATCGAAATTTTTGGCAATGAAACGGAGTTTTTCAGTGATTCCTATAAGAAGCTATGGAGGTAAAATTTTAATTCCATCATGATTTTTGTTCCAATGAAGTTGTCCAATGATAGCTATAACAACAGCATTACAATCCAATAGAGGGTTATATTTTTTAGTCATAAAATAGAAATTCTTTATTTAATGAAAGGTGGCATACCCAGCCCAAAACCGTAAAAAAATGAAGTTATGTTCCTGTGTCACTAACCAGACAATTAAAAACGAACAAATTAATGGAACCCTTTTCCATCTCATATTTAACTTGGCGTACCTAGAAAGTAGACACACACACACACCTATGTTGCAACGAAATCTGCACAAATGTAAGTTTTTCAAAGAATTTTCCGAATTTCTAGACGTTTTTAAAAAAAAATATTAGAAATTGTTAAGTGTGACCAAACATTTTTCTGAGACGTTATTTAGAGAACAACATTGTTCAAGTAAGTTTTAAGAAATTTTATTAAAATCTGATAACAAAAAGTGCGTGGTAAAACAATATCTATGTAAGAAAGAATGTATTTAACGATAAAATTAAAAATTGTTTCGAATCTCTTTAAAGTTTTATCATTAATGGGTTTTTTTTAAGGAAAGTAAAGGGAACGTTATTCAAAACATTAGTTGAATGAAATATATATGATGACTGATAACGTTTTTTACATATTTTTTTGCTAACTTTTGAAATTTCCTTATGGTTTGACCAAAATGGGCTGGCTGTTGAAATTGTCTATAGTCGTACTGGAAGTATTATCATGAAAACATTTATATGTCTAAATATGTTGTCCAGACACTTTTTCAAAACTCCTTTCGATTTGATTAAAAACAAAGTTTAGCATACGGGTGATTTTTTAAGCGTAGTTTCTTTTTGAAATCGAATGAAACACTCAAATTTGCACAAATGTTCGAAAATTTTTTTGTAATCGATAAATAGGCCTTTGCCATTTACGTTTTAAAGACAAATGCATGTAAATGATGTCCGCCGCTCCGTTTCAAATGATCCATTCGGAATGTCCAACTTTGCGTCACTTTTTCTAGCATTTCGGCCTGTATTCCACGAATTACGCGTGTTATGTTATCCTGTAAGGCTTAAATCGTGTTCGGCTTGTCCACATAGACTAACGACTTTACATAACCCCACAAGAAATAATCAAGAGGCGTTTAGTCCCATGATCCTGGCTGCCAAATTAAAAGCCCATTTCGAGAGATAAGCTGCTCACCAAATCCATCCTTCAACATATCCATTGTTTCACGAACTGTGTGGCATGTGGCACCGTCTTGATGAAACCACATGTCAACCAAGTTCAACTCAGCCAACTGCAGCAAAAAAGTCGCGTATCATGGCTCGATATCGTTCGCCGTTGACGGTAACATTTCTTCCACCATCGTCTTTGAAGAAAAATGGACTGATGATACCACCAGCCCATAAACCACACCAAACTGTCGTTTTTTCAAAATGCATCGGTAATTCTTGTATGGCATGTGGCTGTTCATCACTCCAGAGGCGACAGCTAAGCTTATTTTCGTATCCGTTGGGCCAGAAATGAGCTGCATCGCTGAACACAATTTTTCGATAAAACAGTGGATTTTTTCATGGAGCTGTTCTGAGGCCCGAAGGGGTCAGTTGCGAGATGGTTTGTGCGATGAACTGCCGCGCAGAATGTCTGGGTTCAATTCCCAGCCGTAGCAACACCTAAATGATTTTTCACTGGCCCTCCTCTCGTGATGATCTGACAAATCATCCGAAATCATCCGAATCATGAAAAGCTTATCTCAACATAGCCGTTCGGATTCGGCATAAAACAGGAGGTCCCGCCATCGTGCTAAGAATTACACTCGCACACATGAATGATTGTGAGAAAAAAGCTAGGCCCTGGGTACTAACGAGCCTGTTGCGCCATACATTTATTTTTTTTATTTTTTTGTTCTAAGGCCCATTCACCAAAAATAAGACGTTGTGGTAGGTCATTCTGCTTCAATTCATGCCCAAGTTGAATTTTATAGGCTTTCAAACCCTAATCGACACGTAAAATGACGTTTGGACGCTATTAATAACCAGTGCTGCCAACCTGAAAAACTTAACTCTTAAAAAATCACTCCTTATAAAACGTTACATTATCGAAGCTCGAAATTTATGGCCTAAAAATCGTTGGTATACAGGTGGACGGACAGAGAGGCATGATGAGATTGGGGTAGCTAACGCGATTCTTAATCGATTCATATGCTTTACGGCAAGTCTATCTTCATCTGTTGCTCAATAAAATAATAAAAAGATCACAAAAAAAAAATAGTAATCAATTGCACCACCCTGTTTTAGAAAAAAAAACATATGCATACAAAATGATGTCTTAAATTAGAACATTGTTGACGTTACAATTCTTCACAGTTACGCTTTAGGACTACGTTGCCTTGCTCCGTCTCGACTGATTGTTGTATGCGATACAATTCATGGCAGTTTGTCATCGTACCAAATGTTCAATTGTTTTATGAGAAAAAAATATTAATTGTCACATAATGCGTTACATAAACGGTGTGTGGGACTTTCCAAAAAAATGGGATAAATTCAATCCAAAGTTAGCCACCTCAATACACCCCAACAGCAACACGAAAGGTCAATACACTATTTTGCTCGAAATCTTATCTATCAGAATTCGTCTTGAAATAATTTCAAGATACATTTATCTTTCTTTATAATGATATTTATTGAACAGCATCAGACTATAAATTCAATACTCGAGTCGTTGTCATCGTCATCGTCACCATCCCGTGCTCGGATTTACGCAATACTGCGCTGGATCTTCAGATGATATACCAATATTCGTTGTGTATATTGTTTACTTGTAAAAACGTAATGAAAACAAAAGCTATGCCAAAAAAAATTTAAGTAATCATTCGAAATTTAGATTTATCTAAGAAACAAAAAATATGTTCTTACGTTGAGATGCATTTGTACCTAATATAAGCAACCATTCCCTTGTACTTGCATTGCGTTAAAAATACTTAATAATTTTTCTTTTTTTATTACTCAAAATCTTTTATATTAAATCACTTTTGTTGATTTTTCAAATTCACATGTTTTTACAATTTATTTTCGTTTTGTGACACATTTATATCAACGGCTATATCGTAGGCATAATTCAGAGGATACAACGTCTTTGATGTATAATTCTGTGTAAACCATAAAATGAATTTTATGAACCCCATAAAGTCATTTGCCTTTGAATTTTAAAATACAAACAAAAACCGGAAAAACGGTAGTGCGTCATAAGGTTTTCGTTTCATGAAGGCCTGCATTGCCGCCATTTTCAAGATATTCGTAGGATTGGTGAATTGAAACTTGACTGTGTTTACTATCATCACATAAGTAGCCACTACAAAATACAACCACTGAATTACCAAGTTATCCACAAATGAATAACTTGAAGCATGAATCCTTTTATGTATGACCAACAGATGGCATAGTGATCCTGTGTCCCGATATTTCCTATCGCTGTATGCACTACAAATCAGAGTTACCATTCACAAAATAAAGGAAATCGTTGCGTTTTTTTCTGTTTTTTTTATGTTTTTTTTTTGTCAAAGGGTTTTCAGGGTTTGTGTTTATTTAGGTGAGGTTTTGCTGCATTAGGGTGCAGTCGCTGCACGCGATACGCGTGCGCACTTAAACATTAAAGGTCCGTTGTGGTACCAAGTGGATCCGTCGACTTCCCCATATTCATTCGCCTAATTGAATTACTTAGAGCTTACTATGTAGCCAACTCACCAAGATTATCGAAAAAGTAGTCTCCCAGATGAAGCTTCCATTTTTCTGAGCCAGCTCTTTCAGAAGGGCACAGAAGGTGAATAATACTTTCCTCCTCTACCTCGTCTAAACAGTTTCTACAGAAGTCGTTGCCAAGGCCAAGTCTTATTGCGCGTAGGCCTATAGTACAGTGTACAGTGAGGACACCGACTATGATGCTGATGTTTGATCTGTTCAGCATTGTTAAACAGATGGAGCGCTTCTGGTTAAAGATAGGCCAGAGTTGCTTAGATATTTGACACATTCTGCCGTTTATCCATCTGCGGTTTGCTTTCTTGATCGTATCGCATTAGAATGTCATGGGTATTTCCCTGTCCGGCAAGCTCAACTGCCTTACAATTTTCTGGTATGTCTCTATGGCCCGGCACCCAAAAGAGGTGAATGGTAAAATGCTCCGCCATCTCGTTAAGACACAGTCGGCATTGGTGGACTGATTTCGAAATGAACGAGATGACTCCAAGGGATTTGAACGCCGCTTGTCTGTCGCTGAAGATGCTTACATGCTTCGTGGATATAACATTCCTTTTCAGCAAAGACAAGACTTCTTTGATTGCTATGATTTCCGCCTGGAAAACGCTACAATGATCGGGAAGTCGAAAGGATATGCTTAGGTTATGCATCTAGGAGAAAACACCTCCACCCACTAAAGATTCTGTTTTAAACCCATACGTGTAGATGTGAATCGAGTTATTGGTTCCGATCGAATCCGCTTCCCATTCAAGGCGACTGGGAATGGTTGTCCTGAAGCTATATTCAAACCTGAGTTTGGTAGTGGTATGTGATCGGAGTTTTCTGTAATGTTAATGTGATTCTGAATCTTTGTAGGTTCACTCTGATTGGGTGTCCATTGTGAAGAGGCTCTCATCCTCACAGCTGCGGTCTGTTTACCGTAGATATCTAGGGGCACTAGACGTAAAATAGCATCTAGGGCTGCGGAGGGGGTTCTTCTAAGAGCTCCGCTTGCATATTCAAGCTGATGTTTAAACTTTACCTGGTAACTTGCGGTTGGAGGCTGTTTCTAAAGCCGTCCACCAGAATAAGATACCATACAGGATCATGGGTATCATGATAGACACAAAGCTGCGGTCTGTTTCCAGTAGATATCTAGGGGCACTAGATGTAGGATAGCATCATGCTTTGTTGCGGTTGGAGGCTGTTTCTTAAGCCGTCCACCAGGCTGAAACACCAAATAAGAGTATGGAGTAAAGCCAGAAGGAGATATGTGGTTGCATACCCCATTTCTTTTTCCGTTAGTATAAGGCTACGGTGGCTTTCTTAACGCGTTCTTGGATGTTGGCCTTCCAGTTCAATTATACAAAACCATATTCAGGTGTTTGGCTGATTCTGCGAACTTGAGACTGATACCATTGGACCTTTTAAACGAATAATCCCAAATGTTTGTGCAGAAGTGAAATGTTGACCTTTAAAGATCGATGGCGGATTGATGTTAATGAATTGAGTCTCACACTTTCGGCTATAGCAGCTACATTCTCGTTTGAGAGCACCGCACCCAGCACTCACTTTGGAAATAATTTTCCAATATCTCTCTACGTTATTCAAGCCTGAAGCGACTCATTTCGTTTCGCGCAGGTATGATACTGACTTTCTGTCAAATTTTCAAGCGGGAAACAGCTGTCAGTGTCAAAATAACCTAAGATGTCACGCTCGAAACAACTGTAAATGTAAGTGTTTTTCACAATACTTCTAAAAATGCATTCTCTCCCAAGGGCATGATTAAATATAGTGCCCTCCTTGGTTGCATCTCCTTTAAGCACTTTTAGCATTTTGAATGTAATTGAGCATTTTCATCCATTGTTTTCGAAATTTATTAACAAATGGCGACAATAAGTTGCGTTTAGTTGGCTGTTGGCAGTTGACACTCTAAAAGATCTGTCAAGCTCGTAGGCGTTCTTGCATATTTGTGTAGATAAATTTAAATATCTTATTATTGTACAAAATTTAATATGCCTATTCCAAATATATTTTAGATAATAAAATTACATTCTTACACAAAATTCGCGGATGTAATAAAAATTTTGTTTTATTTGTTTTGACAAACTTGCAAGTTATAGTCGATGATCTTTATTTCCCTGTTTTGATACAGTGAATTCGGATTTTATAAATCGTCTATAAAAATAAAAATGTAAATGTTCGTTTGTTTAAAATTTGAAATCTCCGAAAGTTTTCATCGATGGCTTTGATATGTTGAAAAACGTTGCATTTGAATTCACGTATGTTTATAAATAAAAGGTGGGCGGTCTATTGGTTTCCCGTAAAAACGACTTGGTCATACGTAACTTTCTCTTCCACCGATAATTTGACAATTTTCATAGTTTATCCAAAATGTTGGCGAAATTTTGAAAATGGAATTTAAAAATTGTTTGGTTAATGATTTTTAAATGTAGAAAATGTGACTTGTGTGGAACTGTGATTGTATGAAATTATATTTCGGAAATTGACGAAACTATTTTCCGTATTTTGCCAAATCTGAAAAACCCTTAACAAATATTTGGTTTAAATCAATAATAATAGCATTGTTATTATAGTTATATTGTACTATACTATAGAATAGTATGCTGGGTATTTCATTATATGAAAATGTGAAAATCGTCATTCGGGTTTTCTCGAAAAAAAGGGTACATAGTATTGTTGGAACTAATCTCTTTAGTTAAAGTAAGTTGATTTTGAAAAAAAAAACTATTCTATCGGCGATACCATAAAATAATTTCTTAAAGTCAAAAATGTTGTATAGGGTTGTTTTAAAGAACCCTAAATACAAAATTTTGAGAAAATCAGTCTAGCTGTTAGGAATCGAGTAGTCTCAGACTGACACCCTTTCATTGTATTGTTATATATATTATCGAAGTCGAAATTTTTCATAACACCAATACCTATATCTCTTGTACGAAAAAGTTGACTTCACTAAATCCGCTGTTTAATGTTTTTATTGGTCGTTGCTTTATTGACAAAACTAAATCATTAAACCAATGAATTGTGAAGTATTATTTCATTCAAATGACTGCAGGCTAGCCGATGTTACCAATAAGCCATTCTGTCAACTTAAATATTTCAGTACATTTTTCATGGTTTTGGATTAGCCCTAATGCCTAATTCGTGACAACATAGCATTGAATTTTAATGACACCGCTCAAAAAGTTCATTTTTCAAGATAAATGATTATTGAACTTAGTGTTCATTGTTGAACAGCTTCTTTGGTCCGTAGCATCATTTTCTGGAACCATAGCCAGCATATGATCAAATTTTAATTCCTGGACATACAAATATCGGTGATCATGTCTGGGTGGCGCTCTACATTGAAAAAAGGTGTTAATAATGCCACCACACACTAAGGATACATTGGCTATTTTTGACTAAGTGTCGATTTTCAAAGTCCCATTGACAACAATGCGTCTTATCTTAAAAGGACTTTTTTGAAGAAAATGTTGTTTAGTTCCGCCTTAATGCCCAAACACAGATCAACAACGAACGGGTAGTTATTTCTTCCTTAATTGCTGAACATCAATAGTTAAGTGGCGGCACAATCTGAAATGAACTTGGGTATCAACCTACACCCAACTAACAAATTCGCTTAGATAAAGCACTATCGAAGTTATTTCTCTGCATGCAATATTGCCTGTATGAAGTCTGTTGCCTGTATGAAGTCTATTGCCTGTATGAAGCACTATTATGAAGCTATTTACTTCTATAAGACTTCTTTTAATACTAATAACAAGCCTTACAGAAAAAAACTTTTTTTTGCTGTAAAAGGCTTTATAAATAGAAGCAAATGATAGGCTTCGCAATAAGTCTTTCCGACAATATTTGCTCTCAAAGGTGAAAATAACAAAGTTTTTATTTACATGTTATTATATTATTTACTTTTATTAATTTTGATCCTTTATAATTATTTAAACCCAATTTGTTATTATGAAAGCTTAAACACAACCTTACAGAGGTTATACCATTATAACTTCGTTTCTACTTGTGGATTTTCCTGCATTATGTCTTAAACAGGCTTCTAACCAAACAAAAAAATGCAAACAAAAATACAATTTTTTTTCGCAACTGGCTCGTTAGTACCCAGGGCCGAGCTTTCTCACAACCAATCATGTGTGCGTGTGTACTTCTTGCACGTTGGACCTCCTGTTTTATGCCGACTCCGAACAGCGAACTTGAGATAAGCTATTCTTGATAATTGATACTACTCGGATGATTTGTCAGATCATCACGAGAGGAGGGCCAGTGAAAAATCATTTAGGCGTTGCTACGGCTGGGAACCGAACCCAGACCTTCTGCGCGGCAGGTCATCGCACTAACCGTCGCGCCACTTAGCCCTCTAACCAAACAATCGACTGCAAAACTGCTCAACCTCCGCGCAAAAGTACTATATAAGGCCTACAGAAATAATTGCTTGTGGAAATTGAATTTGATTGCCTTATAGAGGAATAATTGTTAGCTGGCCATGGCTTTCCAATTAGCCCAGTCAGTAGCTATATGCCTCCAGTTTAGCTTTTCAAATTAGATCAGGTCTACAAGACTTTAGCGATCAGCTTTGCATGTAATTTACAGATTATACAGTCTATGCCGGTTAGAGACTTTTTGGTTAAATCTTCGTCCGTAAAGCTCCCCAACGCAAACGGAAACAAATAATTTCCGAAGAATTTGTCGCTTAAATCGATCAACGATTTCCTCATCCGCTTTTGATTCCTGATAATATTAGGGTCTTATATAGAATCTATGTAGTAGATCAAGTGAAGGCTTTAATACGAAATTGCCTTCTTAGCCCAAAGAAACAGGGGGTAGGCTATAGGTATTCTTCGTTTTAATTCTGACGAGATGTCGTTGTCAGAGTTGATAGCAGAGCCGAGGAACACAAAGTTCCTCACTAGCTCAAAGTTGTATATGTCAATATTAACATTTTGTCCCATTGCTCAATTCTTTCGTGTTACTTATCATATAAGGGCCGATGTTGATTTTGAATAAAACACAAATTATATAGGAAGTTATCAATTATGTATGGAATAAAATATCGGCCAAAATGGCCGCAGCGACTTTAGTTAAACGGCACACCTCCATCCGATGGTCCAAATTTTCGATGACGCTGAGTCATAATTGAGGTTCTGTGCCGTTGATGAGCCGAATTATCTCAACATTTAGCCCTTGAATTGTTGTTTGCTGATCGACGAACACCTTTTCTTTCCAATTACCCCAAAGAAAGAAGTCCAACGGTGTCAAATCACATGATCTTGGCGGCCAACTGACATCGCCACCAAGTGAGATAACACGGCCATTGAATTTATTCCGCAAAAGAGCCATTGTTTCGTTAGCTGTGTGGCAAGTGGCACCGTCCTGTTGAAACCACATATCATCCACATCCATATCTTCCGATTCGGGACATAAAAAGTTCGTTATCATCTCACGATAGCGAACACCATTCACTGTAACTGCCTGACAGGCCTCATTTGGGAAAAAATACGGCCGCCAGCCCATAAACCGCACCAAACACTCACTCTTTGTGGGTGCATTGGTTTTTCGACAATCACTCTTGGATTGTCATTCGCCCAAATGCGGCAATTCCGCTTATTGGCGAAGCCACTGAGGTGAAAATGTGCCTCATCACTGAAGATGATTTTCCTCGAAAATTGATCATCCACTGTTGCCATTTCTCTCCACCATTCTGACCATTGAAGACGCCTGAAATGGTCAAGAGGCTTTAGTTCTTGAGTCAATAGCACCTTGCAAGCGTGTAAATGCAAGTCCTTATGCATAATGTTCAGCAACGACGAGCGTGAGAGGTACAATTGTTGGGCACGACGACGAGTTGAAGTGGACGGCTCTTCAACACGCTATCGCGAACAGCAGCAATATTTCTGCAGTACGAGCTGTAGAAGCACGCATTGGTGTTTTTACATCTCCTACAGACCTAGTTTCCTCAAATTTTTGCACGATTTTTCCGATTGTACGCACATTTGGACGATTAAATTGACCGAAAAAAATCACGAGGTTCACGTTATGCATTTTGATTTGAACGCCCATTTTCATAATAAGTCTGAATAACTCTAAAGCGTTGCTCAATTGTGTACCTTTCCATGGTTAAAATTGAATCTGAATTTGAGAAATGTCAAATGAAATGAAAAATCGACGTTTAGGTGTGGTTCACATTCAACATCGGCCCTTAAAATTTACTTGGTCATACCCCATTTACTGCTGAACCCATTTTTGGCACTCTTTAATAGCAGTATGGTTATTAAAAAAATCCGCTGTAGTTATTTCCCATTTAACTAGACTGAGTCTCGCCAAAACTTGGCCATCATATCATATCATTAACTTAATTAATAGAGCAAACAGTAACAAAAACAAATCATTCAAAAATTAAAAGTAAACTTAAAAAACAAAAGGCCAAAACCCTACATACAATCAAGAAATTATTTCAAATATTTTTTTTTATGTCCCAGAAAAAAAAAACTGAACGCGTCATAAGCACGCGTAGAAGACTGCCCTAATCGCTTCTGTCACAATTCGAGATTACTCATTTATTAATCGTGTTATAAAATTAGTTTGACGTTTATAGCCGAATTAACTGATAGACACCAGCTGACATTAAAAAGAAACAAAATCTCAAAATAATCTCTCACATATTTTCGACTGATAGACTGTCATCAAGTTCAGAGGCTGAATAGATATTTCACGCTACACGAATTCGTACAATATGGTGTCGGTTATGTGGAAATAATTGCCTCTTTTTTAAAATATCTTGATATACCCCAAGATTCACAAACTTTTTAAAGGGAAACCATTATTTCAAAAAAAAAAAAAAAAACATTGTTAAGCGAAATTTTATGTCCCCCTGTGAAACAGATCGTGACTAACAAAACGTTATGCGGATAGAATTCATATTTTCTGGTCGCTCTATAGACCATTTTTATATTCTGGCACATTAAATGTGTATGCGTCACAAAATGCCATTCGTCAAGACGAGCTAAATACCCGCCTCTTTAGCCTTGATGTTTGCAGAATTCGGTTATACTCTCTTTTAGGGAATTTTCTTTATAACCTATTTAAAGAATCCCATAAGTTATCGTAAATGTTTTCGAATTTGTTTTGGCCATATTCCAATACAATGTCCTACTTCACCGTTGTTGTTCTGCGGTGGCGTGTTTGTTAGGAATATGAGATACAAACAAGTATATCCCCAAAACCCACAGGTATTAGCATGCAAATACTTCAAAGACGGTCGAAATAACCTAACCTATCAGCGAATCAAATCAAAATTGAAAAAAAAAATTGTTTTATTCTAATGACGAAAGTTGCCGGGAATAGAAAACTTACAACGTAAACAGATTTCTAAAGAAATGCAAAAATTCCATCCGCAATTGAATCATCAAGGAATTTCAAATTTCATTCAATGTATGTCAGATTTTTCCCACAAATATCGAAACAGAGACTCAGGTGGGCCCCTCCCAGTGAGTTGGTTTTCGTCATTTGCATCAGGTGCAAAGTTCGTGAACGCTCACACGACTTAAGTCTGACGTACTTGAATCAGAGGTTGTAAATCACCTCGGATTTCGAATCGGCAATTACTCAAAAAGTGAATGCGTTTCCGATGTAATTCGAAAGGATGTATCTATTGGCTTTTGCCTGTCCAAGGTAAACACGAAAATCTTGCTAATTGGAAAATACTTGTTGTCGTAGCTCCGTGTGACCATCGGTGTGCCAAGAATTACTCTCGTTTTTACCTGCTCCCCGAGAATATTTTATGGACAGCAATTGAAATGATTTTTCGTTTTTGGTTGTCTTAATGTCTTGCTGTGGAAAATGGGCGAAACAGTTATTTGAAACGATCAGAATTTTTTTTTATTTGTTTTTTTTTTTTTTATATCCAACGTTTTGACGAATGCTGGGATGCCACAGGGAAACCGTGTGAGCGCCATGTGGTTCGCTAACTATCAGAAAATTTGTATTTGTAATTTTTTGTATTCGGCAATTTATTTTTTTTAATCTCTCAAGTTTTGATGAATGCTGGGATGCCACAGGGATACCATTTAAGCGACATTTGATTTCGTTACTATAAAACTCAGGTTAAGTAAATAACTCCTGCTGACAACTGAAGGCAAACATTACAAAATCATACAGATGACGTATTGAGAACAAAAAACAGAAACTTTTGATCACCAGCTTCATGGTACGTGCGGGCCATTTCATACTACATATTTCAAAATATTTTTATTCATTTATGTCTTTTTTTTTTAAATGCGCTAGTGAAGTCGGTTTATTGGCGTAAATTTTGAGATAACACCATTGGAAAAAATCCATTGAGGATTAATCCGTGAACGCCAATGAATGTCACCTTGTCTGGGGATCAATTTGCCAGAGAAAATTTCAACACGTGGCAGAGACATATTGGACGTGTGTGACGTTGCGATTGATGGGGATTTTTATGTTCGCTTTTCGTATTCGTGGCTATTAAATAGCTGCAGTTCTGCCTTTTCACGTGTCCACTAAATGAGCTTTATCCGAAATCAAATGTTAACGTTGAAAAGCGCCCAATAATATGGTTGACGAAGTCAAGACTCTGACAGGTGTTAGGCTGGAGACATTTCTACTGTGTTCGAACGAGACTATAAAGTTTACTACGGTTGAGTCTCCATCGACAGATTTTGTATCCTAATGCTGAACTTGAATTTAACGTACACATCTGGTCATGTGAAACATAAACCCAATTGCAGCTAAAGCGCTCAAATAAGCATATAGGAGACTCCACCGCAGGAAACTATAAATTCTATACATAGATGGCGCCACTATGTAGGCAGGAGTCATTGCCAGGGTAATCGAACGGGATCAGAAAAGGTGAAATGCTTACTGTCGATTACGGACTCCAGACATTTCGCAAAACTTTTGTGGCTTTGCATATGTGACCATTCCAACGAAGGTCCTTACTAACACACATTCCGAGAATGTAAGGTCATTCGATTTGGAAACATAAATTCAGCTGATTTTGGTTTCGGTTTTGTGACAGATGACAGTATTGTGTTTTGGAATCACTCTTTAGGTTAGGATAAGTTATGGTGGCTACATGTGTAGTGGCTAGTGGGCGGGCAAACTTGAACCAGCTAGGCCACATGGGCTCATTACCTCTTCTTAATTTGTTTGTCTATGTGAAGCATCTATTTTAGTAAATACTAAGTCACCTTGGTTGACGGGCTCAGTGGCGCGATGGTTAGTGCGATGAACTGCCACGCAGAAGGCCTGGGTTCGATTGCCAGCCGTAGGAACACCTAAATGATTTTTCACTGGCCCTCCTCTCGTGATGATCCGACAAATCATCCGTGTAGTATCAATTGTCATGAAAAGCTTATCTCAACTTAGCCGTTCGGATTCGGCATAAAACAGGAGGTCCCGCCATCGTGCTAAGAAGAACACACGCACACATGAATGGTTGTGAGAAAAAAGCTAGGTCACCTTGGTTGTTAAGTTTGAGATTCAATTTGCTGGAATTCCTGCTGAAAACGGGCAGTTTCGTTATTTTAGGGTCGCGCGTAGAAAGGTGCGGACCATGACGAAAAGGCCACTCTGCAGTAGTTCCTCAATGATATTTATTTACATTCCCAGATGTACATATTGCCACGTCATCTGCTTATGGGAACTAACAGATTCCACAACAATGAATAAAGGACACCTCCTTGGAGGTGCCACATCTAACAGATCAACGCCGTTCGCATTCTGATTTGGCAAAATAGGTCACTGTTGCTGCCATCCAAGCCATTTGTAATGCAACTTAACTTTACTTAATGGGCTTCCGACTCGTTGAAAATCTCTAAGACAAGACAGCCATCCACTTCTCGAACCTGAGACTGGAATTCGAAGACTGTTTTGGCTGAAGCGTTACTGTTTACTTAAAAAGTAAACGTGGGTTTACCATTTCGTACAAATCGGAGTAGTTTGCAAATAGTAAATTTTAAGGAATAGGTTCCTTTTATTTGGTATTACTTACTTACTTAAGTAGCGCTACAGTCCGGAATGAACCTGGGCCTCAACCAACATGCCTCTCCAATTAGCCCGGTCCTAAGCTAACTGCCTCCAGTTGCGTACTCCAAGTTGGTTAAGGTCGGTTTCTACTTGTGCGCCCCACTTAAGGCGAGGTCTTCCTCTACTGCGTCCGACGTCTGGCTGGGAATCGAAGACTCTGCGAGCCGGAGTATTGGTGTCCATTCGTTCTAGATGTCCTAGCCATCTTAAACGTCCAATGCGGATTTGTTTTTACCAGGGGCATGTCGCTGTACAAATCGTATAGTTCTTGGTTGAATCTTCGTCTCCATAGCCCGTCAACGCAAACGGGACCGAAGATTTTTCGAAGAATTTTCCTCTCAAACCGACCAAGGATTTCTTCATCCGCTTTTGCTTCAGCGCCGTAGAGCAGGACTGGGATGATCAGGGTCTTATATAGGATCTCCTTGGTAGTTCGAGTAGTAAAGCCCTCACTACTAAATTGCCTTCGTAGCCCAAAGAAACAGCGGTTCGCAAGAGTGATTCTTCGTTTTATTTCTGAAGAGATGTTGATGTCAGAGTTAATAGCGGAGCCGAGATAGGCAAGGTCCCGTACTACCTCAAAGTTATATCTGTCAATTCAATGGTGACGTTCTGTCCAATTCGTCGATGTTGTGTGTTGACAGCATATACTTCGTCTTGCCCTCATTTACTGCTAAACCCATTTTTGCCGCTTCCTTCTCTATACTATCAAACGTGGCTATGACATCACGTTGGGTCCTACCATTGATGTCAATATCGTCAGCGTATGCTAGTAGTTGTACCGATTTTCGGAAAATTGTACCTCTGTTGTTGACTCGTCAGTTTTGCACAATCCTCCCAAGAATCAAATTGAAGAAATCACATGACAGCGCATCGCCTTGCCTAAAACCATTTTTGGCATCGAATGTGTCGGTGAGGTCGTTTCCGACCCTGATGGAGCATAATTTATTTGGTAATACCGAACAGATAAAAAGAGTTGTCTTGCCATAGTCATACGGTCCTTGTCTTGATCAGTACTTGCCTATAGACAGTTTTTTTTTTCTTCCTTTTTTAATAACTGGTCAGTAGTACCAGTGTCCCATCTAATACTGAATAGAAACAAAAATACCGTTATAAACTTTTTTATAGCACGTGACTATCTATCTATGAGAACAACCTATTGTATACATAATTCGATTATGAGTACATTTTGGCCATTCGCCACCAAAGCATACAAAACACATTTACCCACAAACTCAGCAGTAGTCATGTAGATCGGTGGAACATGACTAAAGATTATAGAGCACCACCCTCTTTATGGACCAGCATGTTGCGTCTTCTCCGCACTCCGCACTAATCAACTCGAAATTTATCTGTGTCGACTGTCAATACATTTACCAGACCAAAAGTGCTTTTTTACTTTATTTTTCCATCTCATTATTTCGGGAAAACAAAATAAACAGATGTGTGAAGTGTGATACGCCTCTTCTGGTCAGAAAATCAAGAAAATGATGAGTCATCATGAAATCATTTTCCTAACAGCTGCTGCCACTTTAGCAACCCGGTCGCTTTGCGCGCGGTCTTAATTGATTTAAATTCGCTCGTTGAGCGCAATGAGTGTGCGCAATTGAGATCAATTCTTAATTCGGCCAGACAAAGGATGATTCAATCAAAATATGTGTTATGCACACACGCACATAATAAATATCTCGGCAGTTGAAAAATTATAATAAATGTAATAAAACTTAAAAATAAAACTTGAAATGTGCTAACATGTGCGGTACTAAGTGTGTGCCTCTTTGGCCGAATTGTGACATAATTCAAATACTGAAATAAATTCCAGAAATACTATTCAGAAGGTGCCGGTAGAAATGACAAATGAATCCGGTTTTGGCCAAGTTAGTAAACATTTGATGAGCAATTGCCGCCTCAGCATGGGAGTTCTCCAAAATCGGTTGAAAGACCAGGGTATCCCCGAAACGTTAGTCACCATTTTTAGATGAGAATGTGCTTTTTCTCATCTTCGAACTCCATAAATAAAATATTTATTTGAGAATGAGGTATGCAATTTATTACAGTATGGGGTAGAAGTGCGTCATAAGTGCATCATGTAGATTTTATTTTATAAACATTACCCCCCGTGTTAATAAACGCTGATTAACTAATCAAATCAGTGACTGGATTTTGACAATTTCGTGGGTATTTCTTATGGGAAAGACTGTCATTTAAGTCATTGATTAGGTAATCAGCGTTTTTTTTTAATACGGGAATACATGTTAGTAATTGAAGATGGAGTCAGTTTAAAGAATCCACTTATTTTTAAAACAAACAATTTTGATTGGATGAAGAACTTCATGGTCGTGGTGATGAACATTTAACCATAAATGTTACGAGCTCAAAATATTTAGATCGAAAATACCAAAATAGAAGATTTTTGATTCGTAACCAGTTGGTAGACGTAGTAGAGGAAAACCGATCCCTAAGTTGTCGGTCGTTTAAATGCGACAAGGCTCGGTTTGAATTGAAATGGATATTCACCGACTTAAAGTTCTTAACTGAAGGCAGATCGAGCTAATGGGAGAAGCATATTTATTTACTTCCAGGTTCACCGCGAAGTGTTACGCTACTTAACCCAACACAGTTTTAGAACACTTCAAGTTTTTTTTTTGTAAAAATGGAAAAGTCGATTATTTACGTCACCGATTTTTAGGCCTTAAGTTTTGAGCTTAGATATTGAAGTTTGGTATATGTAATCCTCGTCCCTACCTACAGTACTAGTGTACAAACGTTCAAAATCCACCCATTGCCTTGTCCACTTTAAAGAAAACGTTATTTTTGGCCAAACGGTTAAGAATTTTAAATAAGTGGTTGAAAAATACATTTAGATAATCTTAATATCTGTATTTACTCCATATGAAGTCCTTCACCATTCCCACTTTTTTTTGGGCATTCTTTGTTTAAAACTTTTTTTTTCGTTTAAAGTTAAAGAAAAATTTAAAAACTTTCGAAACAAAGAGGATAATGTTAATATGAACATTCCGTCAATACTCCAATTTTACCCACGCCCACTTTTATAGGGCGTTTTCTGATAAAAACCATTTGTTTATACTACCCATCTACAAAGACGACACACAGTGCAAACAGAAGGTGTAATGAAATTGATCGCGGTGTTGAGGAGAATCCGAATAAGTCCATTCGCCATGGTGTACAGCAGTTGAAGCTTTGCCATCCTTTTTGTAGAAAATTTAACGGAATGGCTTAAAAGCTTATAAGATCCATTTTTTTTATTATTTGTGCGCCCTCAAGGGGTTAGGAATACCCTTTGAATGTTTTACCATAGTACGGGCATTATGAAAAGAGAAGGCAGAGAGGGATAGAAAAGATTTTAAAGGCAGCTGAGGTGTACTCCATGGGCGCTGTCCGTACTAAATTCGGAGTGTCACTGCTTTTTATGTTGGGCAAAAGTTGAAACCGAGTTTCCATTATACGCGTCATAGGTCCGGTGAATGGGCCGAAATGATTCAGCTTGATCCTCATTTCCAACGTAAAATTTTGTTCTCCGATAGGGCCCACTTTTATTCATGGAAAATGACGAATTCGGAGTGGAGAAAACCTAGAAATCTTTGTCGAGACCACCTTACAACCATTAAAACTCACTGTTTGGTGTACTTTATGGGCTGGTGTAATCATCGGCCAATATTTCTTTAAAAACGATACCGGCCAAAATGTTACCGTCAACGGAGAGCGCTATAGAAATATGATTTCTGATATCTTCTTCCCTCAGTTAAATGGCATTGACCTGAAAGAGCTTGGTTTCAACAAGATGGCGCAACATGCCATACGGCGTATGAAACCATCGCAGAAAACATTTGCTAACGCATAATTTCGTAATGCACCTTTGAGCCGGGCTTTACGATCCTGTGATCTCATACATTTAGATTACTTTCTTTGGGGGCATGTGAAGTTACATGACCTGCAAATAAACCACGGTATGATATTAAGGGCTTATGTTGATTTTGAATAAAACACAAATTATTTAGGAAATTATTGTGATTTCTTTTTAATATGACAATATTGGAATGGTTCAATTATGTATGGAATAAAATATCGGCCAACTAGCTGCCGCGACCTTGGCGTCACACCTCCATCCGATGGTCCAAATTTTCGATGACACTGAGGCATAATTGAGGTTCTGTGCCTAATTATCTCATCTTTTAGCTCTTGAAATGTTGCTGGCCTATCGATGTATACCTTTTCTTTCCAATAACTTCAAAAAAAGAAGTCCAACGGTGTCAAATCACATGATCTTGGCGGTCAATTGACATCGCCACCACGTGAGATAACACGGCCATTGATTTTGTAGCACAAAAGAGCTGTTAGCTGTACGGCAAGTGGCACCGTCGTGTTGAAACCACATATCGTCCACATCCATATCTTTTAATTTGGGCTATAAAAAGTTCGTTATCATCTTACGATAGCAAACACCATTCCCAGTAACTGCCTGACCATAAATTGCACCAAACAGTCACTCATTGTGGGTGCATTGGTTTTTCGACAATCGCTCGAATAAGCAATTCTGCTTATTGACGAATCCACTGAGGTGAAAATGTGCCTTATCACTGAAGTTGATTTTCTTCGAAAATTGGTCATCCACTGTTGCCTCCATTCTGACCATTGACAACGCTTGAAATGGTCAAGAGGCTTTAGGTCTTGAGTCACTTGCACCTTGTAAGTGTGTAAATGCAAGTCTTTATGCATAATGTTCATCAACGACGAGCGTGAGAGGTGCAATTGTTGGGCACGACGACGAGTTGAGGTAGACGGCTCTTCAGCCACACTACCGCGAACAGCTGCAATATTTTACCATCTCCACAGACCCGGTTTGCTCAAATTTTTGCACGATTTTTCCGATTTTACGCACATTTGGACGATTAAATCGACCGAAAAAATCACGAAGTGCACGATATGCATTTTAATTTGAACGCCCATTTTCATAATAACCCTGAATAACTTTAACGCGTCTCTCGATTGTGTATCTTTCCATGGTTCAAATTGAGTCTGAAATTGAGAAATGTCAAATGAAATGCAGAAAAAAACTTGACGTTTAGGTGTGCTTCACATTCAACTTAAAATGTAACCACCCTTTACAAAAAAAAACTTTTCGTTTTCAACACTTTTAACACACACTGTACCTATCAAACGTATTTAATAGAACTAACCCCATACAACATTCGTCTGACGACAAATGTGCTGTGAATGTGTGTTCTGTGCTCTTTCTACACACTCTTGTAGTAATTGCCGCCAATGGCCGAAGCATATTTCCATTCGTTTCGCATTTTGACGATGTGAGTTTATTTCTGGCCGCAAAATGCCAAAAGTTTGAGAACACATACAGTTTTCGAAAAATTGCGGAGGCGCGCACAGCTGCTATTTAGTTCGCATTGGAGTGCTGTCGAGTCGAAAGCAAACGGACTTAAAAGCCGGGGCATAATTTTTGTTCACCTATATTTTGTTTAAACTTTTTTTCTGAATATCGATCGAAGACGACACCACGGGAACTGACAAAAAGTTTCATTCAAATTTTAATTGAGATACAATCCGCGCTAATGCGCACATTGAACTGTTCTTGAAAATAGAAAAAATATCCTTAATGATTATCACCGGGAGATATGAACAATAACCGCTCAGCGGAAAAACACTTACGTCGCGGTGTAAACCAAGTTTGTGGTGTTCCAGTTCCGTATGACTAATTCTGTTGTAATATCTTCCATTTGACCACGAATCCAATTGATTGTTACATGGTTCTGTTGTTTAGGCCAAAGCTATGAGTGACTGTGTGTGTGTTTACATTGTATAAATAACGGTGACATAAGAATATTATTGTTCGCCATTAGGCTTATAAGAGCACAAGGATACCATCGAGCAGTGAGCTAATTAAAATCAAATTCGAAAATTCAATTGAAATGACATTGCAGTAATATTGCGTTTTGAATAGAAAATCCTTGAGTGTGAAGGTTTTGCTATTTTTCTTCATTTGTTGTATATGGGCACTTATATCATCCAAAAAGTTTATTCCTTGTCGTTGTTTATTGCAATGGCTGTCAACAATGTCAGTTTGGGTTAATGTGGACGATCACAAATGCAAATTTGTTCTGTGAAACTGAACAGCATATACAAACTCAAAAAGAACAGAACCCAGTGTATGTAACGAGCCAAAACGAGCTGATTCAAGTGGTTCCTTTTCAGCTGTCAAAGTGTCAAACATGTTATGAAAATAAGCAAATCTGATCTGAGTTTAATTGTTAGTTTAAGTGGATTTTTGTACATGATTTTGCGGTGAAATATTTAGAACTACTTCACAAATATTGCAAATAAATCAAATTATTTTCAAAACGTCGATTAAAGCAACAATTTGCATGCAACTTTCTTTGACCGTAAATAGTGTTTTTTCAACCGCTTGAGGGTTGGTTATTAATAGAACTTGTCATGTTTTTTTTTGTTGGTATATTTATAAAATGTTTTGTACATTACATTTAAATTTTCTTTTAATAATTTGAAGGAAAGGCTGTGTTCACAAGAACATAACCGCTTCCAATAATTGTTTATGAATACGTGATATGAATATGGTTGTCATCGTTTAATTCAGTTGCACTTAAGGAAACTTAACGAAATCTCAGAAAATAAAAAAAATTAATTTCTCACTTAAGGACTAAAATATTCTTCTAAAAGGCTACAACTGATTGTTTTGTGACATTTCATAAAGGTGTCCATTATTATAATGTGCTGTGAAATAAATAGTTTTGTTGTTTGATAGAAAAAGTTTGCCTCGCTTGGTATTGTTGTTCCACTTAAGCCTTAAAGATGATCGCGATAAATTTAAGAGCTACAACTTTTTCAATAAACATCTGCAAGTATTACCTCAAGGATTTTTTTGGTTCGCCTACCTGTTAAAAAAATACCACAAATGAAAATTGCATTTCTCAATAAATTTATTTCAAATCAATGTTGCAAACATTAATGTCAACAGCATAACTAAGATCTGTCATTCGTCGTGTAAAAGACTGTTTGTGTAACACATATATTTATGTTATATCCTTCCTAGATTTTATGTGACCCATCTGTATAAATGTTATGAAATTTGGTTTGCGAACAGAATGTTAGGAATATTCAAACGTTGCATAATTTCCGTCAAAATTTGTATGGGAACTCTAGTACTTAAGATCCGTTCGAGTACTTATGTTTGTAGAAATGTTTACAGAGGTACCCGTAAAAGTAAACATAGGAAAGTTAGAATAAATAAAAATGAAATTATAAAAGAACAGAACTAGGTACATATAACAATTAAGTTGGTTTCTGTCAATCAAACTTCTGTCAACTTCTGTGCTGTCATCCTTTGATTAATTTCATTTTCTCTTCAGCCAAATATCAGAGTGAAGAAAATAGCAAACACATGAAACATGAAACTTTTTAGCCTTCGTTCCTTCTTTTAATATTCTCCCACATAGGGATTTTTTTTGATTTTTTACAACGTCCTCAGTACCATACCTACCCGAACGGTTCCACAATCAAGTCCACATCCAAGTTAACGCTAAAACATGAGCACGCAAACAGACCCTGTTAATTAACTGTCATTTGTCTAAAAGCGTGTTAATTCATATCTTCTAACCTTTAAATTTATATAAAACAAAGTGTGCGTGAGATGTCAACTACATTTTTATTCGTTTGAAAGGCCTGTCGATGTCATTATAGTATATGAAAACGTTCAAATGTCCGCCGCTACTTGTCTGCATGGCGCGGATTCGAAATGTCAAAATTTACTTTACTCTGGCTCATAAATAAGATTGAATTTGACAGATGGCATGGGTTATGTTGGCTCTGTGGGTCGCTTCTGTTAGTTTCAGGGTTAGTTTCCACTGCTCCAGAGCCCATTCAGAAAACACTCGTCGTTGTCTATGGGCGCTTACCATCAGCCCTGGGTCAGTTGAATTTTGTTTGGGTGGATGCTCAAGTCACGACGCGACGCAAAATTCGGCTCATAAATAAGGCTGAATTTGGCCGATGGCATGGGTTATGTTGACTTTGAGGGTCGCTTGGTTTGTGGCTTATTTACAAGGACCTGCGACTTCAAAAAGCCCCAGAAAAAAAAAGTCTAACGGGGTCGAATCGAACAATGCCGCACCAGTTCACATCACCTTCATGTGAGATGACTTAGCCCTCGAATCGCTCGTGCAGAATCTCCAATGTGGCATGAGCTTTATAGCACGTAGCGCCGATCTATGGACACAGCATGTTTGCACCAATGAGTCACTTTTTTGGGACGCTGCTGAATCTTATATGGATTGGCCAAATTCGACAATTTTGTTTGTTATCGTACGTATTTATCCAGAAATGGTTAGGTTCCACTGCACCTGAGCCCATTCAGCAAGCACACGTCTTTGTCTATGGTACGGGTGGAGGCTTAAGTGGCGCAATGGTTAGTGCGATGAACTGCCTCGCAGAACGTCTGGGTTCGATTCCCAGCTGTTGCAACATCTAAAATGATTTTTCACTGGCCCTCCTCTCGTGATGATCTGATCCGAGTAGTAGTAGTATAAATTGTCAGAAAAGCATATCTCAAACTCGCCGTTCGGAGTCGGCGTAAAACAGGAGGTACCGCCATCGTGCAAGAAGTAAACACGCACAGATGAATGGTTGTGAGAAAGCTCGGCACTGGGCACTAACGACCCTGTTGCACTAAAAATTTGTATTTTTTTTATTTTTGGAGGGTGAATTCACGACGTGACGCAAAATTCGTCAAGGTGGAGTTGCGAAAAGCTGAGTTCTTGTTTGCGATGGAAGTGATGTTTTTGGCGGATCTTGCATTTCGTTGACGTTGACCACACACAGCGAATAGTCTTCTCGGTAGGACGATTATAGCGATCGTAAATGGGCGAAGCGGTCAAAACGTTTCCTGAACACAACGCCTATTTTGATAAAACAATTTTTTTCATTTGCACGTTTCGTTGAACACTATATGTCCGTCTATGGTGTTTTAGCGAAACAGGCTGAATAAACGATAGTCAATTTGACAGACGTAGCTTCAACAATATGGCGCTTTCAACTGTCAAGGATCGAAAGTCCCTAATGGAAAAAACATGGGTTATAATTTTTTTTAAATAAAAAAATCTTTCGGTCAAATAAGCACCTGCTAAGTTGATGAACATTTGCACTTGTTTAAGCAGTAACAATAATTTGGCGTTCTACAAGGGTGTGTATATAATTGAATTGCAAGCTTAACGGCACATACGGGGTCTCAAATCTTACATCTCCATTTATTTGAGTTTGCGAAGTTATATTTTTGCCACAAAGAATTGGGTCTCCTGTTTGACTCCGATTCTCATGATAGTTTTATGCTCTTGGATGCTCGTCAGACCTTCGCTAGGTTTGTTCTGAGAAATGTTTCCATTGACTTTTGCCTTTTGGATTTCACGGAAGAAACAATAAGGCGATTTGTATTATTGTTTGTCTTGGAAGATATATTTTTCATTAAGGTACTCTCCCGGTATCTTCTGATTATAGCTAATGGATTATCCATTTATTGCAGTAGAACATTCTTAAGAGTTACGTACATTGTCAGTCGTGGTTTTAGATCTTTCAACCACTCTTGTGTCGAGGGCGTACAACAAATCAACACAAATCAACATATATCCCAAAAAGTAGGTGTGGCAAAAAACTTTGGATAGACGAAATATAGGCATTAGGCTGTCTAGATATCTTCTTCAGACACTTTTTTCAAAATCTCTAACGGTTCGGCCTAAAATAAGGTTTTCCTAAAAAGGTTGCGTGGCAGTTTGCGGATTTCAGAAATTTGTACACTTGTTCGAACAGCACGTATAAGGATCACATGTACCAAATTTCATTATCCTAGCTCAAAATTTAAGGCAAAAAAACCGGTTACCTACAGACGGACGGACGGACAGACAGACATGGCTTAATCGACTCAGCTAGCGATTCTGAGTCGATCCAAGGTATACCAAGCTAATTTATTTCACTTTGTTACAAGCTATGTATCAAAACTAATATACCCCTATGGGACAGGGAATTAAAATGTTGTTCCTGTTAGTCTCTTTGAAATGTTAAATAGCAGTAACTCATGGCCATTTAAGAAGATTTTTTATCAGTTTAAGCCTCTTAAAGTTTAAGGGAATGTTAGCAGTGCTGTATCACAAAACTTAATACATTGTCCCTCTACTACCAAAATGTATGAGAGCTATGAACAAAAAAATTCATTGTTACCCTAATTCACAAGCCTTTTCTGGTGATATCTCTATCTTACAACTGAATTATGGCTCAACACCGCGCCGTTATATAAAACTCGGAACTCTTTACAACCAAGGTGACAACACCTTCAAGTTGTTTTTCACTGTTCCACTTCTTGCGAAAGTGTGACTAACATTCACGAGTAACACTTTCATGAGAAACTTCTGAAATTTGCTGTTCTGATTCGGAGTTAAATCGTAGGTCCTCTTCTTTGGGGAAAAAATGATAACTTTGCACACAGAAACTAGGGAGAAGCTATCTTTGAGGGGCTATATGGGCTGTTAATGTCAGATACTTGTTTATCTGTGAATAGGAATGATTGCCATGAAAAGGACTTAAAAGCGCTTGGTGGAGGTAATCTTATTGGGGTCGCGCGTCTTACGCATGAAAAAATTAATTTCCTTTCCCTCTTTAAATTGAAATAATCTGTACAAAAGGGCGGTAATACGTGACAAAAAGCAAACGCCACGATGGAACTTCTACATGAACGGTTTGAGAGTAATTTTATCTCACGCAGAGGTGACACAAAACGCTTCAAGATCTTGTGATTTGAGCAAGTTAGACTTTTTTGTAAGGTTTTTTGAAGTCTCAGGTCCATGCCAATAAGCCACAATCTACCATTCCCTATAAAATCTACATTACCCAGGCATTTGTTCAAGTGCAGGCGGATCTATGCGGCTAAATCGTTTGAAATTGGACTTCTCCGGACATTTGAAATTCTTATTCCATACATGACGGCATGCAGTTTTCAAATAAAAAATACCGTTAATATCTCACACACAGCTTGTTTTCTTCCATTTCAACATAAAACTGCCTTATTGGGAAGCCCCATATAATGACTTTTCTTCGGGGTCTGATGGAATCCCACCAGTATCCGTGCTGATGGGTGTATGGAATTCTCTAGTATTTGTGCGAGCGCTGCCTTTGCTGCCTTCATGACACCTATTTTAAAAACGTGTGATCTAGATGACGTCCCTATATTATAGATCAATCTCAAAACTACCCTGCTTTCATGACCTATCGGAACAAATTATTTGTGATTAGCTGGTCTGTTGAATAAAGAAATCTGGAGAACAGCATGGTTTTGTTAAGAATCGATCCCAGGTCATAAATCTTCATCATTGTTTTAACGCTTTGTAAAATAAAGTAGAAATCGTTTGTATGTGCACCGACTTCTCCAGACCATTAGACCATTTGTCATATAATATCATAAGATACATGATATATGTATGATTATTGTGTTGAGTCATATCTTTCCTTAAAAACTTATCAGAAAAAATAGAGATTCCAGAAGTATAGACCATTTATTGTCCAGTCTGGAGTACCCCAAGTAAGTCACTTAGGCCCTATTCTTATTATTCTTGCAATTAACGATATAAAGTCATGAATTCCAGAGATCAAAATAACGCTATCTGCTGATGACATGGAAATTTACAAATCAAACCAATTTGTTTTGGTGTCCTAAAAACGGTTAAATCTGAACTCTACAAGGTGTCACGAATCACCATACAACATTTAAAAAAATGGTCCCTCTTAAAATAATTATGCTCCATCCGGGAATAATCTCTGTCGCGTTGACAGTTTCAAAGATCTAGTGTTTTATTTTGATAGAGTTAAACAAACAACGTTAACGTCCATTTTAATTTAATTGTTGTCAAGATGTTTAAAAAAGTGCTCAAACGAGTTTAATGACCCTTTTATCACTCTTTCGCTATACAATTGCCTCGATACCTCTCATTTTGAGTAAGTTTGACAGGTTTAGACATCCTTGTATGTAGTTCATTCTAGCAGATTCGAAGCAGCCTAACGTCGATTCACTCGATTTGCCTTGAGAGGACTTTAACGGGATGGTATACACAAGTTGCTCTGTAATGGTAGTATCGATCTAAAATACTGCAACTAAATGCTGCTTGTATTAAACTCGCAATGATACAGACCTGACAGTGTATAAAATTAAACACTAACCCAACGTTAGTGTCATACAACAAAATGGTTGCCTCAAAGGTTTTCCATAAGTTGAAAAATTATTCCTAAATGTGAGCCTTGTATGTGCCAGGGGTACCACTGTAGAGTCTATGAACATTTAATATCCTGTGAGCTTATCAGGATTTCTCAAAATCTGTTTTTTTCATCAACAACATTACTGTCCAGGATGCCGGCCGACTAACTAAATAAATTCAAAACGAATCAAGAAAAGGCTCCAGATAATTTAGAGTGTCCGTGCTGGGCATTTCGGTTCTACCATGAACCTTATCTTATTTGTAGTAGGCTAATGGTCTAGGGGACAGAGTTGGGTGATTATCAGCTTAAGTCGGCATTTGATGGCGCGATAAACTGCCGCGCAGAAGATCTGTTTCGATTCCTGGCCGTAGCAACACTTAAATGACTTTTCACTATCGCTCCTCTCGTGATGATCGGACAAATCATCCGAGTAGTATCATAAAAAGGCATAAAAAGGAGTTCCCCAAGTGGAAGAAGTACACAATCACACATGAATGGTCGTGAGAAATCTCGGGGCCCTGGGTACTTACGAGCAAAGATTATAAAGTCATACAGATGACGCATTGAGAACAAAAAACAGCTTATGGTACGGACGGGCGGTGTGCACGTGCTCACATGAAAAACGAGATCCAAACATATGGCGGGCTGTGTCAGTACGACCCGCCATAGAACAATTTTTCTTGTATGCAGTGCGTCATCTGTATGACTTTATAATCTTTGTAACGAGCCTGTTGCGCCAAAAATGTGTATTTGTATTTTAGATGAATTTTGAAATAGGATGACTTATGTTGTTATTTTGTATGTTTGCTGTAAAAACAGCTTGTGCCCAGAAAATGAGAAAGAGACTTAGTCTACTTTTCTAAAATGGTCAAATGGAAGCTACAACAACAGGCAGAATATTCAACCGCTTAAAAAAACTCACTAATCAGCGTGTCTACTTTTGAAACAGGCTAAATAAACAAGTCGTTGAGTTATCCATATAATTCTTCAACAATCTAAAAATGTGTGATGCCACTGCTCTTTTGCCAAAGCAAAGTGATCTACACAGCTGCTGGATCATCTACAGTATGACATCCGTTTCTTAATTTTTTCTCAAATCCTCATATCAGATCCACAAAAGCACCAACTAACACATATATCTCCATCTTTCCCATTTCAGCAAAAAGTGATGGTAAGGAACGTCTTACAGTCACCGAAACAAAACCAGTGATACCAGACGATGATGATGATCTTCCGAATGCCTGCTCCGTTGACGATGACTACGAGACCGATCAATCCCTCCATCAAATGCTTGATCAGTCATTACAACCCGAGCCACCAATACCAAATAATAGACTATCACAAGAGATCTACAAGGATCACACTAGACTTGCCAAAGAGTATTTACGCGTAGACACCGAATTGTATTTTGCAACAGACCGTCGAGACAAGTTCCTGGCAACCCTGGATCCTGTCGAACGGGAACAAAAGCTGATACTGATGAAGAAACTCGAAGAGAAGGTAATCGTCAACAAACACGCCAAGTGTGATATATTTTTGTTAAACATTTGTGTTGCAATTTCAGGAGGAACTACTCGAGTTATACAACGACTTGAAGCTACAACTGGAACGAATTCGAGCTGCTAAACAGAATCCAAATACGTCAGGCGATCCGATGACATCACGATCAGCCAATGTATTTCAATCACAGATGAGTAGCGATAGTCTTGTCGCGGATCCTGCGGACGAAACTTGGGTAGTCGTTCCTTCAAAGGATAACAACACGTAGCGCTGTATAATGTCAGCAGTCCTTTACTTGCTAAGTCATTTATTTGCTAGAATAAGTTTTAATAGCTCTGTAAGTACTTAACAGTTAACAAAGTGTGTAATGTGTTTAATGTATGCGTGCCGAAGATGTGAATGTTGTATGTTATAATGTTATTGTTATTTAAAATGAGAAACAAAACTAAAATAAAAAAAGACCAACGGTATAGCCATATACAGGAGGATATACGCTTAAAAATGGAATTTGAATTTTTTTTATTATCTTCTTACCGCAGGCAGAAACAGATGCACACTGAGATGGAGCGAAAAACATAAGTTTGCAATATGATTTTTATTTTCGCCGCTAGGAGTCCGTGCGGTGAATTCGTTTAGGGTTTCAGTAGGCGTTTTTTATTTTACACAGATGATCATTAAACATCATTGGTGTAATTATTCTGTTTATCTGGACCACGATCATGATCTACATTTGGAAGATCGGAGTTGTTTTATTTTCTTCGCTGATCTATATTGCTCATGGAGTAAATAAAAACAGCCAATTATTTGAAAACGGCGTCCTTCAGTCAACTACATGATCACAGCGCATTAAATCCAGACACATGAACAGAAGAGATCCGTGCACTACATATATCGAAACAAAGGAAACCGATCATAGAGGGTTTTTAGAAACTTCCAAGTAACTATCTAGGACAATTTACGAGCTTTTTCTTTATCCGAACTTTGTTATAAGCAAGGAGTTTATGTACCCAAAAGCAGGAAGATTATGGAACTTTCTGAGATAATTTTAAAAAAATCTCCGTATTTCCAAGTCAGGGATCACGTTCCACTTATGGATTTTATCGTAGATCTGGGAGTTATTAGGTAGAACTAAGGTAATACTTACAGCGAAGGGGTTCTATAAAACTTCTAGCACCAGAGATGATATAACATTCAGAATAAAGAGATGTCGTCCTAGATATTTGCTTGTCTTTTGTTTGAGTTAGCCACAGAGTATTCGTTTGCAAATTGGTGGCATACGAATCTGCCATCTAATGGAAAGTTTTCGTAAGTACTGTTGTCTACAAATTTTTCAGCTTATAAAGAGGAATGTGTTTCATGATTTATAGAGAAACTTGTGTTGAGGCTACATCCATGTGTTCTAGTTTCATTGCAACATCCATATAAGCATTTGGGCAAACAACGTTGATTGTCGTTTATGGCTCCATATTTTATGCCGGCCAGAACGCAACTGTAACTGATCAAATTATCGCACTTCACCAGATCATGAAAGACGGCATCAAACTCATGCCACTTAAGATAAAACACATCTCAATCGGTTGACTAGCATGCTATCAAATTCGATTAAAAACTTTTAAAACCATGCAGTAGAAACTAATCTGCAAAGCCTAACAGCTGGAAAAGAATCGAATTATTCACTTTGGAAAGCAATTAAAGTCATAAACGGCCAAAAAACGCTGTTCCACCAGTTCGAGTAACTCAAGACGTTTGGGCAAAGAGCAATAAGGAAAAAGCAGACGTTTTCGCCGCATATCTTAAGGAAATATTTAAACCATTTGATGGTCCAGAAAACATTTATTTATTCGAGACTACAACCGATAATCATATAGTATTGCCGCGCTTTATAGGGAAATACAGAAACTAAAGCCTAGAAAATCTCCGCGTTATGACTTCTTTACAGGAGATCTTAAATGTTGCCTCGGAAAGCATTAACTAAACTCCTAAACATTGTAAATGCAGCAATTAGATTAGAATACATACTAAGACAGTGGAAAGTCGCAGAAGCGATTATGGTTTTCAAATCAGGAAAACACCGAACGAAGAAAAAATCTTACAGACCTATTTCACTTCTTCCAATAATTTCAAAAGTTTTTCCAACGATATTGCTCGGTCGCTTACACCCCATTATTGATCAGAAACGCCTTTTACCTGACCTTCAATTTGGGTTTAGAAGTAAACATTCGACTGTGTACCAAGTTCATGTAATTGAGAAAGCTTTCGAAAAAAAGAAAATTTGCTCAACCGTATTTCTTGACGTGTCGCGAGCTTTTGACAAGGTGTGGCATAGAGGCCTTCAATACAAACTAAGACAAGTTCTGCATGAAAAATTATGTAAAAATCCTCGTGTCGTATCTTGGGCATATACTCTTCCGTGGGAAACTTGGAAACAAATATTCGGAGTTCAAAGAAATATTGGCTGGAGTACCCCAAGGAAGCGTCCTTGGACTACTCTTGTTCCTCCTATTTAAACGTGATATCCCACAAACAAACGATACAGTAGTTGCCACGTTTGCTGACGATACAGCTATACTAGCAGTTGGCACAACAATAGAGGAAACAAATATAAAATTGAAAAACGCCGTTAATGAATGGACAAAATCCTGGCGGATTGCACTTAACGAAAGCAAATCAATTCATGTAGATTTTTCGTATAAACGGACAAACAATTTGCCAGTATTTCTCAATACGGTTTCTGAAGCGAAATATCTCGGAATGACACTCGATGCAAAATTAAATTGGAAGTCGCATGTAAAAAAGAAATGAGAATAACTTAAAAATATACAGAGTACTGTACTGGTTACTCGGAAAATATTCCAAGCTTAACCTTCATAACAAGCTGCTTTTATACAAGCAAGTGTCCAGGCCGGCTTAGGTCTGGACATATGGTATACAACTAAGGGGTTGTACTACTGAAACAAATCTAAACATTTAACAAACTTTTGAAAACAAAATTTTAAGAGCATTCGTCAATGCGCCGTGGTATATAAGTAATGAAGATCAACGCAGAGATCTGGGTATTTCCGCGTTTAAAAATGAAAAGAAAAATTTTGCACGCAACTATAAAAAACGTTTATTGGGACACGTCAACACAACGGTCCTCCGAATTCTTGACGAAACAAATTTATTGCGGCGTCGTCAAAGAACTAAGCCCTTAGATTTAGCCCGATAATAACAAACCGCACTATTCTTACTTTTTAATTCATTTTTTATTTACTTAAAATATTGACTTAATATTAGACACAAATGCTTAAATCTAACTTATCGGTCCATAGCGGGCGCTGTAAGCTTATAACTAACATTTTCTTTTGCTTTTCAGCTTAAATTTGTCATTTGTTTTTTATTATTAATATTAAGACATTTAATTGATTTTTCAAAGAAAAAATTAAAACTTAAAACAGTAAAAATTTTTTTTGGTTTTATATAAAAACTTAATCTAGACTAAAACTAACTTAAACTACTTAAGATTAGTTAAACCTAACTAACACTACTTAAGACTACTTAAACCTAACTAAATTATAATCGGGGTGGCAAGCACTCGTTGCATATGCCTCGAGGGTTTGCCATCCCGATTGCGTCATTGGGTCCAGCAAGCATTTATGCAACCATATTAAATAAAATATGGTGCATAAGCCCAGCCTCAGACCTTGTACCTAAATTTAATTTACTTAAATATTAAGGAGTGGACTAAAAGTCCGCAAAGACCTGAGGAACTGCAGAAATACTTTCCTCGTTTAGCCACCAAAACTCGGTGCGCTGCTTTTCAGCGTCGGTCCTATCGCGATCCGATACCGCCGTGCTAAGGCGGAGGAGCTCCGGAGCATTGTAGACGTACCCATCGCGGACTAGCCGCTTGTCCCGCGCGTCACGGTAGCGATGGTATAAAACCGGGATACCGTTCCTGTCTTGTATTAACCCTAACGAATCGATATAAATGAATGCCTTTGGTGGAATAAAGCCGGACATGAGCGCACTCTCCATGTACATTTCATTGGGGTAATAAGCCCCGAATATCAGGCTGTTGTCGCTACTCATCGCCCTTGAAGCGTGCCTTCGAGTCACCTTAATTAGGAAATTGTCAATTCTATTCAACTGAGCCCCATTGTATAGAACCTCGTTGCGATAATATTTTATGTACTCGGAGTCCGGCGTTCGGTACAATCCTAAGCAGGATCGGAGACAACGCCTTTCAAACAGCCGTATCCTTTCCATGTAGGATGGTGATACATTGAACCACACGGGACAACCGTAAGCGATGATCGGCCTTATGAGGGCCATGTAGCAAATGACTTTCACCCTTGAATCAAGTTGACTGCTATGAAACAATCTTCTTGTCAGAGCATAAGCCCCCCTAGCCCCGGCCAGACAAGCATCCACATTTTTATTAAAATACAGAAACTGGTCAAGCCAGATGCCAAGGTATTTGACTTCACTTCTCACCGCCAACGGCCGTCCATGCTGTCCCATGATACAAAATTGTTTCCAGTTTTTTCTGGTATCGTAAGAAGCCCTCTGCACTGGGGTCCTGAACAGAATTGTTTCGGTTTTTTGGAAATTGATCCTCAATTTCCAATCATCGCAATATCCCTTAATGTGATCGAAGTCACGTTGCAAAAGTGTGTTGATGACCTGGATTTTCGGACCTGATCTGTACGCCACTAGATCATCTGCGTACGCTATAGCGTGTCTGAGAGAACCTACAAGATCACTTGTATAAATGTTAAACAATATCGGGGAGTTCACCGCCCCCTGCTGTAAACCGTTTTTAATTTCAAAGACTTTACTCGAAGTTACGTTGCCACATTTGACAATGAACTTTTTTCCCATAAGCATTTCATAAATCATATATAGCATGGGTTTACGCATGCCCAGTCTGGTCAGCTTGTAGAAAAGCCCCTCTAACCATACGGTGTCGAAGGCCTTCTCAAAGTCAACCAGACAGGCCCCTGTGCACTGTTTTTTGGACTTATTCCATTGAATGTCGGACACTAGTTTCGATGCGGCATGAATGGTGTCATGCCTCGCTCGAAAACCAAACTGATTTTCCGGAATAATTTTGTTTTCCTCGACCCACTTAAGCAGAGCCCTATTGACTATTTTCTCAAATACCTTGCTTACATTCGGCAAAAGGCTTATTGACCGAAGATTAGCTGGGTTTGTTTTGTCCTTGCCCTTTTTGGGGATAGGATGTACCACCGCCGTTTTCCAGTGCACCGGATAATGTGCATTATTCAGTGCATTGTTAAACATTTCACTGATACGAAGATGTCCAGGAGTTCATCTTTTTGAACGAACAGCATCATGCTATTGGCGACTATGCCATTTGAAGGGTTTTCGTCATTGAATACGGTAAAACCGTTATTCTCAGATCGCCAAGCTTGGAGTTCGGTACGTAGATAAAAGTGATTCAGAAAGGCTCTCTCCTCAATATCGCGATTTGGGCAAACAGGACTGTTCACCGTATACACGGTCTCGAAGATAGCGCCTATCGAATTCGCATTCTCTTGAGGATCTTCGATCGTGAAAAATCCGTCGTTCGAGTCAACACTTTCCGGATTTATACCAACATCCGTGAGCGTCTGTCTGTTCTCTGTCGTTTGGGAAATTCGGACACATGGAAACTGTCAAAGGAAAGTTACCTGCCAAAATTGTATTACTCGTGATAAAAAAATTGCTAAAAAAGTCGCATACTTAATTAAAATACAAATCTGAAAAAAAGGGTGGTGGTTTTATTTGGTTAAAGTCTCACACTACTACTTTCCATTAGCCCAAGGAAAAGAGAATCCCAAGAAGTCCAAATTGATATCAACCACGTATTCATCGATTTTAAACGGACGAGTATGGCCGGTATACCAAAACTATACATACATACGTGTTGATTTTGACTTCGCGAGTTTTTTCAGAATCTTGCGAAATGTAAGGATTTAATCAGTTCTTTCCTAAAACCATGCTGATAACGACCGATCAGGTTTTTGGAAAACGGTTTTAGGTGTACATATTTTGCGGCAGATAGGATCTTGTAGCAGTTGGCGGACTTCAGTGGCTCTACTTTTTTGTTAATCGGGCAAACGTTCGGTCCTACTTTGACACTACCAAAGTTTGGTAATATTGAAACACCTACACTGGCAGGAAGGTCATTTTTGACAGTCTGGTTAACATTAAGCTTAGATATAAATAAGCTCACTTCATTGAGGTCGGTCGCTGTTAGTAATTGCTGTCGTCGTCAATATTGTTAAATTGTTCGTTCTACCTGGGAGATTGTTCGTTATCGCCGTCTGCAAAAGTGGTTCTTCCATATCGTCAGCATCGACTGTATCTCAACTGCGATATTTCCTTCTTCATCTCGACAGGATTCTGCCCGAGCCTTGTATCCTTGGGTTTAACGTTTTACACTTTTACACACTTCTGTATATCCTCGATCGTTAACCTTTCTTGTTTTTTTGTTTCTTCTTTCTGAAAAGCCTGTTTTATTCTCTTCTTCTTTGCCTATAGAGCTCATTTGCAGCTATTGTCTTTAGCTTAGCCTTGTAGGCCTCATTCTCATCTGCGAGCATCTGTTGACATTCTTTCCAAACCAAAGGTTTCTTGCTGGTGGGCGCAAGAAACCTAGCGTTACATTAAAAGTTTTCACAGTTTTTCTGATTTTTTGTAGCGTGGTGAATATCCACATTCTTAACTTGGATTCTTACTGGATGCCCAAATCTTGTCTATCACAATCAATTTGATTGACCTTTCATTGATCTGGAGACTGGCATGTCAAAAACAAAAACAATAAAAATGTTTGGCGCAACAGGCTCTTTAGTACTCAGGGCGAGCTTTCTCACAATCATTCATGTATGCACGATGGCGGGACCTCCTGTTTTATGCCGACTCCGATCCTTTAATTTGAGATAAGCTTTTCTTGACAATTGATACTTCTCGAATGATTTGTCAGATCATAACCAAAGGAGGGACAGTGAGAAATCATGTAGGTGTTGCTACGCCTTGGAAGAGAACCTTCTGCGCAGCTGTTCATTGCACTAACTAAGGTGAGGGAAGCTTCTGCTGGCTGCAGTGGCATTTTGTCAATTATCCTAAGCCCGTTGACATACGTAGCTTCCTATAGACTGCATTCTCCGATAATAATCCTAAAGACGTCTTGTAAACCTACCTTTGCGTTAAAATCTTCCAAAACGATTTGAACAGCGTACTTTGGCAGAGTCATCGAAGTCAAGGAGCCCGGAGATGCAGTCACTCGCTATACGATTTTTTTTAAATTGAATTTTAAATGTGGAACGCTTCACGATTTTGCGTGTCATCCTTGCGCAGAGGCCATGCTTATCTTCTCTCTATCGTTCGAATTTTAGTATAATTTCTGCCGAAGCAGCATAGGGCTTCCGCTGAACCACTCGGTTGCACCTCTTCATTTTAATGTTTTCACAATCCAGGCTCAGATACGAACGTCGTTGTCCGTTTTTCGTTTAGCATGGTTGCAATGATCTGACAAATCAACCGAGTAGTATCAATTGTCATAAAAAGCTTGTCTCAACTTAGCCGTTCGGATTCGGCATAAAACAGAGGTCCCGGCATCGTACAAAGAAGTACACACGCACACATGAATGGTTGTGTGAATAGTTAACCCAAAGCACAACCTACAACCTGGAAGGACAGCTCCAGTTTATTAGATTCCCCTAAAACACGGTGCCATCTCTATCCACTACAGGATTGATTGCTGCTTTTTCGTCAATCTCTCTGTTTAAGGTCTTAAGTCTTTAAGTCTTGACTATCTATTGAGATTCCTATGTGACCGGTTTTCCTAGATGACATGTTGTCGGAGCAGCAGGTCGTTTTCTTTGTCCATCATAACTGAGAATGTTGAGGTTTTTTGATAGAGCAGTTTTTGTTACACGAGTGGTAATTTAACTTCCCAACTACCCTGCATATCTGCAAAGGATATCTATATCCGCCACTGGAGGATGTACGATGCGATGGGAAACTGGCAACGCCGTGTATACAAGCGTAATCTTTAGACCATATTACGTGGCCCTCAGAAATTTTTCTCCTCTGCCTAAGCTGAGATTTTTTTTCAATGGAACAACATTCTTAGCAGAGGGGAACTTTTTATGTAAAAAAAAAACGGTTTCCTTACTATCCGGACTGCAGAGACTCCGTGGCTTATCCTGTTCATGAGGTAAGTCCCGTAGTAGTAGAAGCACAGTGGGAACGTATGATTCTCTCTATCAAATGCTTGGTTTTACAGTTCAAGAGTTGCAAGAACGACCTCGGTCCTAAACATGGTTGGTGAAAATGCATTGTTATGATCACTAAAGGTACCTAGGTAGTGTGCTCATTACATAGGACGTTGACGAACACTTGTTTTAAACGTAGGCGCGTCTTAAAATTGAGGATGTAATGGCCAGGTATTCACGTTTAGCTTGCTTCACGAGCTTGTAGAGTTAATACAAATGTTTGGCGCAACAAATTTTTCGCATAATCATGCAATCTAATGTCGAATCATGATGGCTTTACTTGAGACAAGCCTTTCGTGACGAATTGAATAATTTGTTACAGTAATCAGTTTTGGGCATAAAGCTGAGACCTTCTGTTGAACTATGCTCTCCGGTGCAAATGACATCGCAGCTTTAAACCGGAAAAATAGTAAGATCTGATATACTTCCGGCAGAATTGATCAAACACGAAAGTTTTGCCGGTAGTTGATGGATGAAAGCTTACTCGTCAGCGAATATCAGCTCCATATATCCCTTCTAAAAAAAAGGCGATGCGATGCCCCGAGAATTATATCGCAGGTATAAGTCGCACGTTGGATGCTACACTTAACGGTTAGAGACTCTTCGCAATACAAAGGCTTCAGACTGTTTAAAGTCCCACATAAAATAATATCCAACCTCCTGAAGCCTGTTTGCGAAATACTTATCTAGTCCAGTGTAGCTTTCGCCCCGCAAAACTTATCCAACTATTCCCTAATTCTGGAGAACACGTATTATTCTGATTATATACCGTGTTTCTGTCAGGGATGACATTTTTTGGTAACTTTGTACGCAGAAATAACCCCAACGCCTCTATTTGCAGGTTCTGTTGAACAAACTCCGAGGCGCAACTCAGTAGGTTACGAACCAAATAGATTTCAAATAGAAAATAACGACACTCACATCCTAACTATGGAATTGTTTATTACAAAAATAAAATATTTAAACTTAAAAGATTATCCTAATAACTGAACTCCATTTCTTCAACTAGTTCTGCACCGTCTACATCAAAGATGAGGTAAATATTTGCTTCAAAATTTGTGGCAACGTCGACAGGTCCATACACACATAGCTGTGCCCAGCTGGCATTTGTGCGTTAATGCTGTAAAGAGTCAAAGCAACTTTTATTATTCCTTCTAAAAATCTAAAACGCCAAGATTTGACTTACTAATCGGCTTCCTCCTCCAAGCTGCCTATAAATATGACATGTCCGCGTACCTTTGGATCTCCCTTTTTCAAAGCATCACCCAATTGCTTCGGATGAATGCCATACCTTGACAGATTCGCATCGCTCAACACAATAACAATCGAATTGTCATAGTCCTCTTGGGCTAGAGTTTCAACGGCTTCTTTGGTCGCCTTGACAGTGTTGTCACCAGACCAACAGAACTGTGAATGGGCGTGCATCATGCGAAGTGTTTCCAGGCGCTCCTTATCTGTCGTTGGAGGTTTCCCTTCACGAATGAATGGAATCTCCCATCCTTCGCCACTGTGGCCGACAACGTCATAGACAATTTTCTTGTCGTAACCTTCAAAAGCCTCCATTACCATGGCAATGGCTTCCAACTGGCGATCCAAGCGACCATCGTACCCGTTGAATCTGTAAGGTAAAAAAAATGTATCTTAGATATAACAACTGATAGTCTTATTACACACCTGTACATGGATCCGGACACATCGACGACCAATTTTAAACGATTCGGCTTCTCTTGCACATGATCTGCCCAAGGATTCGCCTCTGCCCGCCGCCGATAGATATTCTTCTCTCCGGTGATACCCTCGATCAAACGAGTATCGTCCAACTCACCATGTGTCTGATACTTTTGCCATTGGCGTTCCTTACTTTTCGTCTGTAAAGCATCCATAATAGCCTTCAATTGTTGAACCTGTTTTCGGATCGGCGCACTGAACTGCGCATACAAGTTGTAGTCGTGCTTGGACATTTTTATTTCTTTCAGCTTCTCCTCGAACGCCTTACGATTCATCTCCCTAGCAGCCTGTTTAACTTCCTCTGGAACTGCATCCTTCTCCTCATCCGACAGCTGATGAACCTTATGGCCTCCGTCTAGACGAAAAGGTCCACCTTTTCCACCCAAACCTGCTGTATCGCGACCTCCACTACCACCAGCCCAGGTGTTACCGCCGACATGGGGTTCATTTTTAGGATCGACCTTACCATATTTTGGACCAGAAGTACCCAAACCGCTAGTGCGATTCACTGTCACCTGGATCTCTCTCTTCTTTCGGAGAGCATAGAGCTCGTTTTTGGCGTAAGACTCGATTTGTAGGCCATGCTTGGCTAGAACTCCGGTTACTTGTTCTAGAGCTTCAGGTGAGTAGCGGTCAAAGTCGAGAACGTTGCCAACTAACTCGGACATTGACTCTTCGGGGAATTTCTCTAAATGCTTGACAATATTCACCACCTCTCGAGTTGAGTAGGGGTAGTTGAGCAGTCCCTCGTCTGCCATACTTCGCAGCTCACCAAAGGCATTGACTAACGTAGCCAACGTATTCTTCGGCACAGAGGGCCCATACTGTTGCAAAAGGAATATCTCCGAGTCGGGTGAGGGATTATCAACTGCATGGCAACTGAAGACATCTCCTAGCGATGCGAAGAAGTCATTGCCCAAGAACGGAAAACCAGGCCTATTTGCCAGAACTATCACTCTAAAGTTCGGGTGCGTTTCAATGATGTTGGTGCCGTTGGTACCCTGTCCTGACGGAACAATCTTCCTTCCGTCGGAGAGAATCATCTCTCCATTCTCGACCAATGTTCGCAGGATACATGTCACATTAACCGGCGCCTTGTCTGCCTCGTCTATAACCAAAATATTTCCCTTTTTAACCGCCTTCACAAGCGGACTGTCCTCATAAAACACCTGTCCATCGCGCAAAGTCGACTGCACCGTCAAACTGTGCACCGTTGTATCCCTATGCAACTGCAGGTACTCGCGTGGCTTGTTCATCAGCTGAAGGAGTTTGTCTATCAGCTTATTTTTGCCAACACCTTGATTTCCTACAAGGAGGAGATGATCACCAATCAGGAAGTCCTGTAGCAGCCTCTCTAGCAATTCCACGTGCTGTGGCACATCATAGAACAGTGTGCTTGGCACTTTAGTTTCCTCCTCCGTTGCGGTGAGTTTCATTTCTGTCTTTCCTATGCGCAATATGTCACCATCCACATTGATAGTTCTCTTGCGAGAACCACCAGACCGCTGAGTCTTATCGATCCCAGCTTCCTTGATGGCGTTCTCCAACGCTGCACGAGGCAAAGCCGGCAAGAATTTCGCCAAGAACGTATTCTGAATGATGTCGTACACGGAATTCAGAGGATTTGCCTCGTTGTCGTCGGCGGGGTAGATTGCCATGCGTCTAGCGATTTTTAACAGCTGCCGGGTGGACAATGTACCCGATAGGTCTTTTAAAACCGGATCTGATGCTTCTCGGAGCAGGTGCGATAGTTTAATGATTTTGTTAATGTTCGGGTCAATATTTCCGTAGAGTTTGTTGATGATCTCGAACTCCTCGCTCTGTTGCAGTGGCCGGACTTCAAGGAACATGAATAGACTGAGAATTTCGGGTGTCAGCCAGTTTTGAGCGGTGCTATTGGGATTTGGTGGTTCGGCTAAAGCTATCAATCGGAATGAATCGTGTATTTTGAGAATATTTCTCGAGGTCAACTCGTCTTCGGTTAATCCTTGGGCAAGCAGAGATTCAAAGCGATCTCCGCGTAACATTGTTGTGCCGTCGCAAAGTTGAAGTTCACGATCGTGGATTAGTCTGAAGGAAGGCAAGGTATATAGTCACACCGACGCTGTAAATCACTTAAATAAACTCACCTTTGCAGTACAACAGCGGTGCTCTTGTGCAGTCGATGAATGCCATTCAAAATGGTTACGGAGCCTGTTTTAGCAGCTCTCACCAATGGCGAATCACGCCACACGGTATCTCCCTCCACAGTGGTTATTCTTTGCTGCACCAAGTCTCTAGATGTCATGTCCTCGTAGAGTACCATCGGCTCGACGGTTTGATTCAGCAGATGCATCAGTTGTTTCGTCAGCGTTGATTTGCCAACGCCCTTTTGACCTGCAGGGAACATGTATGAGTTTTTTTTTTTGATGGAAAACAGTCTTGGACTTACCAATCAAGCAAACGTCACCAACGGCATACTCTTGTATCATCGAAGCTAATATACCCCGTTGGTGTTCCAAGTCAACGAAGCCTTTGAATTCATGTGGCTTGTTACCGCCAGGTAATGATAGCGAAACGTCGTCGATTTGCAGTTGCACAGAATCTGTGGATGCGTCTTTTGTGGAATTGATTGCCTTCACCGACCTTGTTTGCTTATGGTTGATCTTTAGCGAGTCGAGGAGGTTCCTAACACGATCGCTATGCTCTTTTTTCATGGTTGTATGGTATGGGTAGATAGCACAAATGCCCTCATGTACACTGATCGAGGGATTACTATTCTGTAGGTGGGAGGAGTTATAAATATAAGATCACATGAAGGACTACAACTTACCATCATTTTAGCAACTAATTGCAGACTGTCCAAGGGGAAGTCGGGTAAATTTACAGATGAATCAGCTGAGTGGACCGCTAAACCAAAGGAAACCAAGCTCCGCAGTTTTTTTTCGTCAGCATTGGGCGATTTCTGCTTTAATGTGGTGAGGATTTCCTGTTAATGATGAGAAAAGTTCGTTAGTTTTAAGGCTAATGGTGGTTATAAAGGTATGCAGCTTCATTTTAAGTCGATTTTCCAAAGAGCTATTCTGAGGAGATTGTTTTGGTTCTCTTCGTCCGCACTAATAGATGTTGGTCCCCATTCCTAAAACGTTAACTATTGAGAGACAGAGCAGTGAATTGTATCAGTCTTAGGTGGTGTACTTGGAGTGTACAACAAGAAGCAAGACCTGTTGGACAGATATCTCAGCCAAATATTTGTGAAAACTATTTTAGTTCTAGCTCAAGACTGAACAGATTAAAAGGACTTGAGTCCGCTAAATACGCCAATAGGCATGATGCGAAAATAATCAGTTTAGAGTAGAAACAATGTTTAGCAACAGATATGTCATTCAAAACGTTGTATTCAGTTATGTAAAGCTTCTGCTGTTGTATAAGTAGAAGGAGGCAATATCATGTGGCTTGTGTCCTTCGAGGTTGCAGACTATCGTCAAAGAATTTAGAAGCTACCACTACTCCGAGACACATTTGAATAATAGTCCATCCTTATTTTTAAGGAAGACATCTTAAGACATACACTTCGGTCAAAAGGGCTTCGGCCACGAGACGTCCGTTCAATTATTGAAAGTGAGGTCTTATGCGCAGAGCTGGTCTCTTTCTAAGTTTGATGTGTTGATGTTCTTTAGATGAAATTTTAAGTTTGGCATAAGCCCTTTGGCGCTTAGCAACCCTAAATACGACATTTATCTCCATGAAATAGTCAAAACCTTGATAGAATTGTCTTTTAGCTCACCTCTGCTTTACAAGCAACTGAAACAAACTCCTGCATAAAAGGAAACGCAGGTCTAGAGCGGGTTAGATATAAATGTAGAAACGAAAACTCATAAAGAATATCCTAAGCTTACATAAGAAGCAGGCTTAACCCAAACTATGGAGGCTCTTTAGTATTGAAATGAAAAAGACTTTTGATGGGACTAGGCTGCGAAAAATTCTAGACATCACTAACAAGGGACTTGGAGGACTTGAAATCTATAAAACCCCAACTAGATATTTATTTTTTATATAGGACAGCTTAACAAGATGTTCCTATGTTAGCTCAATAGTACAATCACAAAGAAACTCCTTTTGACACCACAAAGTTTCAAGCCTTCCAATCCGTTAGTACAAGAGACATTATGCCAGCAGAACACTAGCTGTCAAACTGTGAGAAACAGCTCATCTAAATATTTTAAATTTGCACCGGATTCTGACCAAAAGATGCACTATCATCCGATTTCACCATCCCATGCTGGAGCAGATAGTTCGTAGGCAGTAGGCACTATCTTCAACAAATACGTCCAGATACTGGGTACTCAGACGACATCGACATCATTGGCCGCTTCAACCGTGCCATTGCAGAAGCAAATGTTAGGCAATTTCGAAAGAAAAAAATTGTGGAATTTTTGGTCCTGAATGCGAGGAAGGAGAATGGGTAAGAAGGTACAGCTGCGAACATTATAAGCTGTACCAAGGTGTACATTGGCTAAGCTAATGAAAAATAATGCTCCATCCAAAAGAATCTTCGAATCCCAGCCTTCAGTTTGTAGGCGAATAGGGAGACCAAGCATCTGGTTTAAGGATCAAGCGATCGCGGATGCCAGATCGCGTTGACTGAAAGCTTTGGAAAGCCAGCATACTAACGCTTTTTTGCAAGCCTAAATGACAAAGGTCATACCAAAGCAAATATATGAGAATTTCCAGGGAGCTCTGTTGAATAAGCTAGTAATCCAGATCAGTTGCAGTGCAAATAAAACTAACTCAACAGTTTGCAATTAGACATGGCCGCCTTGAGGATCATCTGATCAATAGATCGATTGCAAATTCAAAGCATTGTCTTCCCGTGGCTATTCAATCGATCCTGGTAACGAATGGGGGAAGTATTTGCTGTTTTGCAGCGGATGAATTTGAAAAATTCGGATCTCTAAACAGAAGAGAAAACTGTAACGCACAATAGTGCAGAGTTGCAACGGGATGAAACAGTCAATTAGTCTGGGTCCATGCATAAGATCACCTCAATTTATCAATTTCTCTATATAGATCGGTGCAAAGTGGGATTTTAGTTTACTTACGATCAGTGGTTTTAAAACTAAATCTAGCCATCTTAAACGCTTTTTTTTAACAAACTCACACTTTTAAGGACTAATCACCTCCAAATCCAGAGTCATGGCGAGATGTAAGTTCTACGATCACCAATAATAAGTCCCGTCACAAGTTTTAAAACCCTGCAATGACCTAAGATCACATTGTCCAACAACCCACTCTTTGAAAAGGAGTGCAAGAATAAGTTGCAGAGCCAGATTACTTTGTCGACCAGGAAAACGTACTTTGGGAAAGGAAGAATTCGGAATGATGGAAGCATTCGGAATATTCGATCAGGCAGTCGCAGTTTAAATATCGAAAAAGGAATACGCACACAAAAGACTTACTAGGCTTAAAAAAATCATTAAATATTGGCCCAATTTCGCCCAATCCGATAAATGGAGATCCTCGGAGCTGTGTCAGTTACAGATCGTGTCTGCCGAAATTTGTAGCCCCCGACTACAACATGATCGTGCTTTTTACGACAGGAGGAACCTAAGATCACCAAATCGATATCCAGCACTTTTTCTTTGATGTCAAAGCTTCATGCGACAGCATTTACTGAGAAAAACTATCCACAAACGCACAAACAAATTGTAAAGCTATTTGAATACGATATTGGCACCATTGGCCGGACTCAGCGAGACGTTACCGCCACGACGTTAAAACCTGTTTTAGCCGGTACTAAGTTAAAACAGGTTCAACAGTAAATGAATGCAAGTACATTCATTCAGATGATTGGGTCTTATAGAACGAGGATAGACTCTGATTGGCTTTAACTTGGCATTTCCCAGTGGTTGTAACTCTGACTACACATCAAGTGCTTATTTCTAACCCCCAAGTGGTAACCATCGGGTACTGGTCTCATCCAACCGGATCTGACTTGCTTACCGATAAGTGCGAGTGTTGACAACACGACGAAAAACATCAACACTATAAACAGGCAGGTCAGAGTGGCACGGAATTAATACCCGGCCGGTTGTCCCAGGCGAACCCAGACAAGCTGCTTCGAAATATTCGGACAACAGGCTGTCTATGACAGAGATGTTGGGGGATGAACCGAAAGGGCAACGGCAGCGCTCAACCCCGTAGTGGGACTGATGGGCCCGTGTCCTAGGGTTATATTTAATAAATTGGAACTGACCTTTCAGGTTGGGGATTGTGCTTTGGGTTAACTACCCAACCATGGAAAAATTTAACTGTTACGAAGCAACCAATAGCCTCGGAAAAGACGGATTTTATTGTTGACGACCCAGCTATACGAAAAAAGGACAACGAAGTTCGTATCTGCACCTGAAATGTGAGTACATTAACAGGAGAGGTGCAAGCGAAAAACTAGCGGAAGCCCTAAACTGCTATAAAGCAGACATTACTGGCATCCAGGATATACGATGGGATGGGCCAGGCAAAAAGAGGATGAAAAACTGTGACATATACTTTGGAACGTGTTATAGTGAGCAGAAACAGCGACTATTCGGATGCGGATTTGTTATAAATTCCACACTTAGGCAAGAAGTCTTATGTTTCCAAGACATAAGCGAATGCATTGTAACAATCCGCATCAAGGCCAAATTCGCCAACATATGCCTTATATGCGCTCGCGCGAGGAAAAAGGTGATAAGCTAAGGATTGATTCTACGAGATCCTTGACAAATCCTATGAGCGACTACCGAAGTACGATGTTAAAACCGCACTGGGAGATTTTAACGCAAAGGTAGGTAGACGCCTAAAACCATTTTCCAACAACCTGATCGCCTCTTTTCAGTTTGGTTTTAGGTCAGGAAAGTCCACAATTGACAGCAACATCTCGTCAAAAATTAAACAAAGAATTACTCTTGCCAACCGGTGTTTCTTCGGGCTAAGAAGGCAATTTAACGATAAGCACTCATTCGAACTACAAAGGAGATCCTATATAAGAATATGATCATTCCCGTCCTGCTCTACATCGCCAAAGCATGGTCCGTATCAAAAAAAAAATATGAAGAAATCCTTTATAGTTTTGGGTGAAATATTACTCGGAAAATCGTTGGTCCAGTCTCACAGAGTCTTCGTTTCCCAGTCGAATGTATCTGAGGAAGATCTCGCTTTAAATGACGCACAAAAGTAAAAATCGACTTGGAACCAACTGGAACTGCGCAACTGAAAGAACTTGGGCAGAGAACGGGAAAGTTGTAGAGGCATGTTCGTTACGGTTTAGGTCCATTCCGAACTGTAGCGACGCACGGTTAATAAATGGACGATGCGTTTAGTGGCCAATCTGCCTTGTTTGTGCTGTTCCTTTCTGTTTTGCCACGTAGCTAATGTTGTGATCCATTCTACGTTTCTTATTGCTGCTTCCACCGGGGTTACATAGATGCATGACATGTCGAATGGGACGATTTCAGCAATGACGAAGGCAGCTTGTAGTTCTCAATTTACAAAGTCTGTAAAGCGATGATATTTTTCATGTTGCTAGTGCACTTGTCCCGCACTGGGCAGCATAGAGTACAAATGAACTGACCACTCATAGGAAGGGGATACTCTGTCGCCAATCCTGTTTTTACTGGCGATAGATGATGCACTGACTACCGCCTTAGGTACAACAGAGAGACATGGTATCCAATGAAAGACCGTTTGAGAGGCTAAGCCACCGACGATATCTGTTTCCTGGCAAGTACCAACAGCGAAATGCACGAGATATGCCAATCACCGCAAGTGAATGGAGGGATGTCTGTGCTTAACATCGTTGCAACAAGACTAAAACCACACACACTGGCCGCTCAACACATCAGCTGATTATTCTGAGACAGACACCCATTGAAGAGGTCGAACAATTTAACTATCTTGGCAGTTTCGTATCGTCCGATGGGGGAACAGATCTTGATGTTAATAGCAGAATAAGTAAAGTCTGCAGAGCCTTAGGAATGTGGTCTGCAGTAAGGAACTCAAGTCAAATATCGCTATGCCCCAAGCTGAGGCTCTTCGAATCCAATGTCAAATCTGTACTGATGTATGCCTGTGAAACCTGAAAAGTCTCAATATTCATCTCGATAAGATTACAGGCATAGGTAAACCGCTGCCTTCAATACATTCCTAAAATCCTATGGGCGCGAACTATATCGAACTAAGAATTGTGCCGCATACCGGGTCAAAAGCTTTTGAATGTCGAAATTAGGCAGCGGAAGTGGCGCTGGATTGACCGAGGAGACCAAACGCAAACATCGCCTCAGTCCTTCGAATGGAATCGTCAAGGAACACGGCGAGTTAAGATTCAAAGAACTACTGGGAAATCGACAGTATTGGCCGAAACAGCAACACAGCGTAAAACGTGGCCGCAGATAGAGAAGGATGGAGGAAGTTTGTCGCAGTCCTATTTCCCACACGGGGTTGAAGGTCTCATAAATATCAAAACTCACAAAATGCCGGAATAAGTACGTTAGCTTACACTTGATTGAGCTAAATTAACCTCACATAGCATACGTTGAATTTGGCTATAATTTCGAGGACCGTAGACGCAACTGTTCGCTGCTGTAATATGGTCCCTTCATCGTTAATTAGGACACATTCCTCTGATCTGGCTATTTTTTTCTATTTTTGATTTGATAGTGCTTTCTTGTTTTTTCCCTAATAGATTTTTTAAAAGCTTGCAACCAAAGTAGTTGAAATGTTTCAATGAGATAACAGCTAACTTAAAACTAGGAAGGTGTTTTGAAACCCCTAGCACGTTACTTCTTAGCTTGCAAACTTCAGAAGCACAGAATCGGTTGGTAACTGGTTTTTTGGTGGACCCTTCTCATTACCCTCTAGGTTTTGCATAAACAAACAGCAAGAAAGAGATAACTTGCTTGCCTTGGATTTTTTTTAAAGTTACGTACCTCGAATGAGAAATGTGTCACATTGCGGGACTGGAATCTCGACCGTAGTGGAGGATCCAGCGGGGTTCCTTTATACTTCTGGGTCGGCAGACCAAGTGCGACAACTCGAAAGTTCTCCGATACACGCAGCAGTCCCCATTCATCTAACTGCTCCTTAGTGTACGTCTGAAAGGCAACGATATTTCTTTTAGAACAACGAACACCAAAAGTTACTTACTTCCTCACTTCTAATAACGTGTCGTACCGCTCGGGTGCCATTAAGAACTTTCCATTCTCTAAATGCATTTCTCTGTTCTCCAGCAGATTATTCAGAATTGGGAGCACATTTCGTTCGGCATGCTCTACGCCATCCAAAATGAGGAGACGCCCATTTAACGCTGCTCGAACGGCGCACTTTAAAAAAAAATTAAACGTTTGCAAAATAATTTCATCATCACTCACACAATTCTCATACCTGATCAAAGTACACAGCACCTTTGTTCTTGATTTCACGTCGCTGCTTCAAATCACTTTCAGTGGTATCTCTGCTTAGTGCAATGTATTCCAGTTCTCTCTGTGTCAGTTCGGAAAATTGCATGGCAATTTGTCGTCGCAATGCACCGGGATATCCCAGTAAAAACATATCCTGCTTAAGAGAGTCCTTCTGTAGCATCCATCGGAGATGATGCAGTGCGGATTGCGTCAGCTGAATGGTCCCATCTTCCGCATATTGCACTAGAATCACAACACATTACAGTCACTTTCAATTGCCATTTGGGTTGAGAACTGTCTCACCATATTTTTGTGGCACCAATTCAGGATTCGCGGGAGTTTTAATATCTTTGGTTACATCACCAATTGTTATCTGACCTTCGACCGTCTGTGCTTTTGTGGAGAACATCCGCGGTCGGATGAAATTAAATTTTTGTTTGTATACGGAAGTAAACACACGGCTACTGTGAGTCAACAAGCGGGAAGAGGGCAACATAATTAAACTACTTAACAGTAAATTAGGTTTGTGGAAGCAATTAACTAAAAAAAAAACATATACGCACGACACGGAAGACCGAAGGAAATTATTAATACGTCAGTCTCAATTGGCAGACACACAAAACAGCTGATTCAAGTGACACTTGTGACGTAAGATTCTGCAACACGTGAATATTTTTCTAGTTTCCTGAAATGAAAGGGAAATAACAACAAATCGCCTAGGTACTATCGGTGAGAGGGAGATAGATATGTAAACAAAGTGATGGTGATGAATGGAATGTAATAGATTAGTGGGTAAAATAGTAGTAGGTATGCATGGCTTTATGGCACTGACAGTCAGAAGCGAAATTTCCCTATCAGATGTAAGAATACAGTGAGTAACAATTATCCGGGGTACAAATTGCTGAAATATGTAGATAACAAGAAAATCAATAAAAATATATATACCGCTAATTGATCAATAGACCTTTCCAGTATAGAAAATCATTATTTATCTTAAAATGGTTTATATTTTTAACATTTTTAAGACAAAATTATTTTTCTTAAATATGTTAAAGTTTTTGGATTTGATTGATTGATTTGTTTGATTATTAACTCAACTAATTGCTGTTTAGTTGATTCATAGTGCTAAGTCTGTACATATATTCAATTCAACATAAAGGAACTTGCAACGATTCTTTTTTTTTTCATTACAAGTCATGATAGACATTGATAATTTCAATTGTTTGCTTTCGTTTTATTTTGATTTTGCTTCTATGCTTTAAGAAACATCATGGCCATTAGCCCAGTACAAGTACTTCATTTGGAAATACTTTGGCTGATCATGAGGAACAAGAAGTTAAAAATAATTGGAATATAGCTCAGCTGATCGTGGAATTCGGTAATGTTCTATGCGCAAGAGTTTTGTAGGTATGTGATGAATAAGCTGTTGAGTACATAAGTTTGTCGAAAATCGTGCATTTCTACTGAAGGCGAAGTGGTGCCATAATGGTTTAGCGAATGGTTTATGTGAAGCATTGCCACGTCAAAAAATATTCATACGACACTGTACGAATTAAAGATTTCTCTTCAAATGAAAAATGTTTGTCTTAAAGGACTATTTCCGATAGTTAATGTCATGAAACAGTATGAGAATAATTAACTGAAACGTTCGATTCAAAGGACAAGTTGTGCGGAGAAAGTTTTAAGTCAGTTGGTTGATAGACATTGGATTTTAGGGATGAATGAGGATGGGAAGATTTACGACTGGAAGTGTATTCCAAAAATTACCGAAGCGCAGAAGCATTATTTCATCTTATAAAGAAGGACGCGAGTACGGAAACTAAAATTCACACGGATTATATGAAGGTTTAAGATTGTCTGAGTCACCAAGGATTTGTGCATACGCAAGAAAGCCATAGAAATCCTGATAATTCGTACGTGGCTGCCGAATTAACTCCCACTCTGTGGAATTAGTCTCAATGACGACTGGAGTTTAGTAAAACATGAGTTTTACAATGATAATTACACAAATAACTTCACTGACTGGATCTATGAATACCAGTAGAGGCGAATGATACAAATAGAATAACAACATGCATTAAAAAATTAAGAAAACAATTTGTTTATTTTATTTTTAGGTGAATCTCCTTTATTGCAAACCCGCCCCCATTATTCTTATGAATTTATTGTCTGAGATATTAAAATGCTTGGAAGCTTATGCACTTATGCACGACTAACTCAAACAAAATGCCTGTTACCACTTTTGCTGCACAACGACAGAGATGCAAACGAATCTGCTCTGCAAACAAAGACCTACAAAAGATCATAACTAGGTACAATGGGGATTTTTTTTTTTTTTTTATAATTTACACGTACTCAAGGGGTTATGAATACCCTTTATATGTTTACCATAGTACGAGCGTTTGAGAAGGGGAAGAAAGAGAGGATAGGAAAGATTTTGGATGTAGTGGAGACTCAAACTCCATGGGTGGTGTCCGAACTAGCTTCGGGGAGTCACTTTTTTTTGTGTTCGTTAAATTGGAAGAAATTCAAGATGGTGTGCATACTTTTAGGTATTACACCGACCTTTTAATTTCTTTTAAATAAAAGTGAAATGGATTTTGGCTGGGATTGAACGCGCAACCTTCCACTCAACAGACGAACACATTACCACTACACCGCGGCCACCCACTAGGTACAATGGGGAATGGAAAACCTATTTCAATTCAACTCAATGAAAACGCAGTAGGTATAACATATTTACCAGAAACAACAAAGTCTACAGTTCCCCAAATTGAAATGGAATCACAGTCCTCAAATCAGATGAATCCATGCATTAGCTAGGCATCACACTTCGGTCGGACATATCAATGAAAAATCAAGTAACCTCCATTGCCAATTAAACGGCATCCAAACTAAGTTATCTTGTCAGAGCTAGGAGATATTTTACACCAGCACAACTTTTTTTTTGTTTAAAGCCCAAGAATGAATAGGTCTTCTACTGTTTACTATCCAAAGACGTGGAATCCGCTTCATAGACCATTCTTCCCTTACCTCAAATTTTTAACCGTTGGCAGAGCGAATACATGTAGTAGATATGTCTCCTTATAACAGATATTCTGCCGAGGTATCCGTCGTAGCGGACAATTTTCCGCAACGCATACCTACTTCGTCGGAGGTTCAAATTCCATTCGAGGTATGTGTCATCAGAGAAAAAATTACTTTACCAAAATTTGTGAATAAATTCCGCGAAGAATTTGTGTCGGAGGAAATCGGAAAAAGATTTGCACTTAATGCACCTGAACGCTCTTCAACGCAAATCGCTGTTATGCGTTACAAAATGTCGGAGAAACATTCCGAACAGCTTTTTGGAGGAATACCTCTAAGCTCAAATCCTCCGAATCGTACAAAATCGGAGAATTTTCCACTCCGACGGATACCTCGCTAGGCTCGCTAGGGCTGGTAATGCAGCTGGCACTACAGCTTAGGGATTGTGCTTTGAGTTAACTACCCACCCACTCACGAAGAAAAAATGATGTTACGAAGCAACCAAAAGCATGGGAAATGACTGATTTTTTAGTTGCCGACCAGGGAAAAAATGGAAAATTAAGTTCGTATCTGCACCTGGAATGTGAGATTATTAAAGAGGATATGTGCAGTCGAACAACTAGCAAAAGTCCTAAGCTGCTATAAAACAGAGTTTACTGCCATCCACGAAATACGATGTGGTGCACCGGCAAAAAGAGGATAAAAATCTGTGAAGTCCGTGTTATAGTGAGCAGGATTTTTTATAAGTGCCAGACTTATGCTTTGAAGATATAAGCGAACACATTGTAAAAATCCGCATCAAGGCCATATATGCTAACATAACCCTTAAATGGACTCACGCTCCTATGGGAAAAAAAGATGATTTTGCGAAACACTGCTTCTACGAACTTCTTGATAATCGCAAAGATCGGAAGACAAGATATTTTTAACAGTACCTACTGTCGGAAAACGCATAGCCTACAGGAGACCACGTCTAGAAACGGGCTTAGGCTAATTGCCTTCGTTGCGAAACGAAATGCCGCTATAGAGAGCACACGGTTTCCTCGATATCGATAAGGGGAAATATAGGTCTCCAGATCAGTCAAATTGATCATATTGCGATTCACAAGACACACTTAACCAGTATGTTAGATGTCTGAACCTTCAAAGGGGCAAACATCGACTCGGACCACTACCTTTTTGTAGCCAATATAGGAATATGGATATCCACCACGCCACAGCCCACAACAAATGACAAATAATGGGAAAAAAATTAATAGCAGGGATACAAGGCGCTAACAGACCAAGGCTGTCGGAAATGACGTCCTTGTTCTATATAATGTAATAGTTTGGTCTGATGAAAGTTTACCTCTTTGTTTTCGCGTTCCATGAACATAGGAGATTCTGTAAACTTTACCAACTAAAGAGGCATAAGTTTCCTGAAAATCGCCTACAAGATCCTATCTGCCGCAATATGTCAACGCCTAAAATCGTTTACCAACAACCTGATCGGCCCTTACCAATGTGGTTTTAGTCCAGGAGAGGTCACTTCTGATCAAATCTGCGCACTTCAGCAGGTTTTAAAAAAAAACCGAAGAAGTCCAATTCCATAACCACCACCTATTCATCTATTTCAAAGCCGCATGCTATACAAATGCGATACAAATACGATACAAATACGATACAAATACGATACGAACTTTTCACAGCAACGTCTATTTTTGATATACCGCCCAAACTCTTCCGTTTCTGCAAGATTACGATGGAGAATACTCGCTGCTACATCAGAGTCAACAAAACTTTCGATATCAAAAAAGGATTTATACAAGGCCACGCATTATCGTGTTTGGGTCAGAATACAATAAAGTAGTACAGCCCTCACTAGTACTATACTAAGGATATAATACATAAGACCCTAGGCGGTCATTCCGTAACTTTGAAAGCGATTATCACTCAGATAGTAGTCGAGACCTTATAAACAATCGCTCAGTAATCGTCTGTGATTTGACGATTATTGTTTGACTTGAAGCAAATACAGTGATATCACTGACAGAAAAATCGACTTCTGATCTTACGTGATGCAATATGAACCTTTGAAATGTTATCTTCAAACGATAATCACCTTACGCTATAAGGTCCCTAATCATCGCTGTCCTGCTCTACGTAACTGAAGCATGGACGTATCAAAAGCGGATGAAGAAATCCTTGGTAGTTTTGAGTGAAAAATTATTCGAAAAATCATCTGTCCCGTTTGTGGTGAAGCGGTATGGAGGGAAAATTCAATGAAAAGCCACACAAACTATACACCGACATAGACCTGGTTAAACCTCTCCGCACAAGTAGAAACCTACCTCAATCAACTTTAAGTGTGCTACTGGAGGGAGTAAGCTAAGGAGCAGGTAACTGGACAAACATATTGTTCGAAGGCCGGGTTCATTCCGGACACTAGATAAGTAAGTAAGTAAGTATAGGTACAACTTCAGTCTTCTGGGAGCTTGCCATTACCCATGGCCGTGGCATTTGTCATGTGAGCCGAAATTGATATTATGGGACACATTCCATATGTTTTCCAATAAAACGAAACTGACCCAAACTTAACAAAACAAACTGCAAAAGTCTTCGTTTCCATGAACGTATGTATTAATAAAAAAAAGATCTCCCATCCTCACAGAATATCTAAGATCCAACAATTCATAGATATCGGGAAACGAAACTAAAACGCAATGTCGTGGGATTTGCAATCCAAGCCGATTCCAGTCGAAACATGCAAAATCACGAAACCTAAACTTCAACCGTACTCCACCGAACTGATAAAAACGTTTCCCACAATTTTCTCTATTATTCTTGCGATACGTCGCACGTACGAGTGTAGCTTACTTATGCTTTGTTGTTGTTCCTGCCTCAGACCACGTCGTATGCGGTGCTCCGAAGACCGTCAGCTGATAAGCGAAATAAACCTTAATCTGTGGAAAAATATTAAATTTGTTAACCAACAAATGTCAGTGGAATTAGAAAGACTAGCACAACGAAACCAATGGAAGTTCTCACGGTTCCGCTCTCTCACAAAATGTGAAATAATATCCGTCCGAGACATAGCCACTACCAACGGAACACACATTCAAAATGCGAATTGATACAGAAAGTATATTTTATCTAAAGTCGATGGATTTGTTCAAGTGGTGGTCAGCGAGCGGACTGGTGGTTTTGGCATGTTAATTAAAGAACAACATTCTGTGGATGTTTTCGTTTCGATAAACAGTGATAAGGAGATATCTTGTGGTGGCTTATTTGGTTGGTCTGTCCGCACATGGTATTCAGAAATACATTGCAAATGGGAATTTTTAAAAGACTTTTGTTTTCGAAATGGCATTAGTGCTGGCCACGAGAATTTTGTTTATGAAAAGAGCTGCGATGAAATTAAAAGCAAGTACAGAAGATTCCGTAAACTTCGAAAATTTTTTTAATTTTTTGTTTGGTATTTTACTTATACTTACTGAAGTGGCGCTACAGTTCGAGATGAACCTGGGCTCAACCAACATACCTCTCCAATTAGCCCGGTCTTAGCTAACTGCCTCCAGTTGCACACTACAAGTTGGTTGAGGTCGGTTTCTACTTGTGCGCGCCACTAAAGTAGAGGCGTTCCTCTACAGCATCGGAAATCGAAGACTCTGAGAGTCGGAGTATTGGTGTCCATTCGTTCTTTATGTCCTAGCCATCTTAAAGGTCCTATGCAGGGTTTTTGACCAGGGACATGTCGCTGTACAGCTCGTACAGTTCATGGTTGAATCTTCGACTCCATAGCCCGTCAACGCAACCGGACCGAAGATTTTTCGAAGAATTATCCTCTCAAATCGACCAAGGATTCCCTCATCCGCGGCTCAAAGCGGTTGGCAAAAGAAATTCTTCGTTTGATTTCTGACGAGATGTTGTTGTCAAAGTTAATAGCGGAGCCGAGATAGACAAAGTCCCGTACTACCTCAAATTTATATCTGTCAATGGTGACGTTCGTTCGAATTCGTCGCTGTTGTGTGTTGTTTCGTGTTGACAGCATAAACTTAGTCCTACCACCATATTTTTCTAAACCCATTTTTTCCGCTTCCTTATCTATACTAGCAAACGTGGCTATGACATCACGTTGAGTCCTGCCAATGATATCAATTTAGTCGGCGTATGCCAGCAGTTGCACCGATTTATTGAAGATTGTGCCTCTGCTGTTGGCTCATTCCGAAATCTGTTTTCAAATATCAAATGTTTCGTTGAGGTCGTTTCCGACCCTGGTCGAGCAGCAAGATCTCTTCATCGTTATTCTGCACAAGCGGACGAGCTTGGACAGTGGACGGTGAGGTCGTTTTCGACCCTGATAGAGCGGTAAGATTCTTAGACAGTATACCAAAACTAGAAAAGTCCCTGTTTAGTTCGGCTCTATAAATGCTTTCTCATAGGCTTTGAGGTCGATGAATAGGTGTTGGGTATCGGACTTCTTAGGATTTTTCCTGGATCAGCATAAGTTATCAGGTTATCGGTGAATTGTTTCAGGCGTTCACATATTACAGCAGATAGGATTTTGAAGGCTGTCTCGAGGAGACTGATGCCTCTGCAGTTAGCGCAGTTCAGAAAGTTTTCTTCTTTGAGGATAAGGTAAAAGAAGCTGAAGTTCCATTTTAATTTCATCCAACCTAATTTTGGTAATAAATCGATGGATTTTGGTTACTAAATCATTTTCATCGGCTTTATAGAGCTCAGCAGAAAGGTCGTCATTTCCAGCAGCATTATTGAAACAGGAGGCCCTCTTTTTTGAGGCAAAACTAATTACTTCGCACAAACAATTGAAGAAAGATGCTAGGTTTTGAGGCTCTGTATGGGCCAGATATTTGGTTTTGTTTTTGTTGAGCTCAAGGTTGGTTTGGCTTGGTTAAGGTTGGTTTGGCTGACAGTTGCAGATTGATTGTCATCGCTTTTTTGCAGTCCGAATAATTGGTTCTACTATATCCTTGTTCATCTCGACAATATTCTGTTCGTGCCTGTGTCTCTGACTTTAAAGTTTTACACATTAGTAGGAATTACGAGTATCAGCCCTAGAGTAGTTCTCTATATCTATGATCGGACGCTTTTCTTGGTCCTCCTTCTTCTTTCTGAAAAGCCTTCCTTCTTTCCATCTCGTCTTCAGCTGCAGCTTTACATGTTTGGCTGTGAGCATCTGTCGGCATTCTTTATAAAACGCCAAGGGTTTCTTGCTGTTGAGACCGAGCAACCTAGATCAGTTGCGGCTGCTCTTAAGGCTTGTTGGAGTCGTCGCCATTATTCGTTGACATTAGCAAAGAACTTGGTCAAGTTTGTGCAAATAACTTGGCGGCCTCTTGCAATTGCAGTACTTCGACATTAAACTTGTTTACATTCGTACCTTGACTGCAACATAGTTCGAGTCGATGTTACCCCATCGGAACTTTCGTACTTCCAAAATAATGGATGTGTGCCTCTTGTCAACTGCAATGTGAACATTTTGACCATTCCATGATCTCGAGACCGCCATGCGTGAGTTTATGTTGTCAGATTTGGCCTCGATACGGGTTCTTATAATGCGTTCGCATAAATGTCTTCAAAGCATAAGACTTCGTGCCTATTTCATGTGCTTTTATCAAATAGTTTATATATATCCTGGATGGCAGTAATGTCTCTTTTGTAGCAGCTAAGGGTATTCGCTATAGTTGTTCGGCTGCACCTCCTCTATTTCATGTTCGCACATTGAGTACTTCGGAACAACGTCAGTATGAAATAAAAACTAACATCTGTGTGAAATCAAATGTGAGGGAGGTAGTTTCCCGAAGTACTCTATTCCAGGTGCAGACACGTCCTGTCGTTTGTTCGTTTAGCATAGTCGCCATACTCAAATCAATCAATTTATGTGTGCGAAGTTATTTTTTTACCATAAAGAGTGGGTCCTTCAGTTTACTGCCGATTCCAAATGGTAAATTTATGAACCATCTCATGTTTGTCAGACTTCCGCTAGAGCTGAGGCAATGAAACAAACAACGGTTTTGTTATATTTGGGATTCGAACAAGGTACCATCGCTTATTAGTCCAACGCACTGACCACAATCCTACTGCACCCGCAAGTCATACCTAAATTCGATTTTAGCCATAAACTCTTTATTTGCATACAAGGGCTTCTTGGGCTTCTTGAACCGCAGGATGAACATGGTTTTACAAGTGATCTTGTAGGTTTCCTCATACATGCAATAGCGTACGCTGATGATCATGGTGTACAGATCAGGTGCGTTGTTGTCTCATTAACATAATTTTGCAGAGCGACTGCGGTGAAATTGAGAGATATTGCAGTTATTTGAACTGAATCGAAACAATGCTTTTCAGATCATCATTGCTTAGGGCTTCTAAAGCGATACCAAAGCAAAGTTTGAAAAAATAGATCAATATTGGACTGCTGTCACTGAAAACCGCAGTGAGAAGTGTAGTTAAATATCTTGGCATCTGGATTGACCAGTTTTTATATTTAAACAAAAAAATATAGATGTTTGTCTGGCTAGGGCCATGCGGACTTAAGCTCTTACAAGAAGACTGTTTCAAAGCAGTCAACTTGACTCAAGGGTAAAAGTCATGAGGTACATGGCTTTTGTGAGGTTAGTTCAAGAAAGTGATGGTATTCCGGGAATCTACTATCGCCTTGGAGGGCACCGAATTTCGGTGGCTGAAATTCGGTAAGTAGTCTACTATATAGATTCAGTTATATAGGCAACCTTTGACATGGAGCTTGGAAACACCATCCGGCTACAGTAGCCCAATTTTTGAGCATGATCGAATCTAGGCAGCGGGATGGACCACCATGATGGCTGGCTGGACGCCATAAGACGCAACTGCGATGTCGACCATGTCAACGGAACCTTTGGCAAAGAGTGATTGCCACCCTGATTAAGAAGATTGTCAGACCATTATTTGTCTTTGAATATGAAATAATAAATAAATGATGAGAACAAATGAGAGCGAGACTAAGTATACGCTGTTAACAAGAAAGAACACACAACATCGACGAAAAAAAACAGAATGTCATCATTGAAAGATACATTTTTGAGGTAGTACGGGACTTTGTCTATCTCGGTTCCGCTATTAACTCTGACAACAACATTTCGTCAGAAATTAAACGAAGAATTACTCTTGCAAACCGCTGTTTCCTCGGGCTGTTTCTACTGAAGGCGATTCAGTAGTAAAGCCCTCACTCGAACTACCAAGGAGATCCTACAAGGTGGCGCAAAAATAACCTTCCGATGTTTTTTGGCTGTAATTTAAAAAAAATGAAAAACTTTGATTCCTCTTGTGGATTATTTTTATTTGGTCTTTTAATTTTTTTTACATCAAGTCGAGAATATGATGTCATGTAAATGGCCGCCGCCACAGTTGATTGTCATTTGAGCCCTTTTTATGGCATTTTCCATCACTTTGGCCAAAACTTCCGGCGATAGGTCTTCACATTCTTGACGGATATTGTCTTTAAGAGCTGCAAGAGTCTGAGGCTTGTTGACATAAACTCGCGACTTCAAAAAGCCCCACAAAAAGAAGTCTGGAGCGGTCAAATCATATATATATATGTATATAAGATGATTTTCATCCTTGTTCGATTTGATAGAAAAATCCTTCGAAAAATCTTCGGTCCCGTTTGTGTTGACGGGCTATGAACCAAACGAGCTGTACAGGTGCAAGCCACTAGTCAAAAAATCCGTAATGGACGTTTTAGATGGCTATAGGACATGTACAACGAATGGAACCAATACTTCTGCTCACAGAGTCTTCGATACTCAGCCAGACTTCGGACACAGTAGAGGAAGACATGGCATTGAGTGGCGAACAAAAGTAGAAATCGACCTCACCCAACTTAGAGTGCGCAACTGGAGTAAGTTGGTAGAATAAACCGCAAAGTGCTTTATTAAAGTTTAGGCCGAAAGCCTTTAATAATAATAATAAGTGAGAAATGTTAAGGGAATCTGTTAATGATAACTTAAATTGAAGCATCTACGTCTACTTTTAGAATAAAAAGAGGTAAAAATAAGAAAGAGAATTGGAGACAAATCGGAGCCTTGTGGAACACCAACATTATTTTGCGTGTGGCAGTAGGAGCCTTGGTGCTGTCAAAAACAACTTTAATTGAAGGTAAACACGCCAATGACATTGGCCGTATTAAAAACGGCTGACAATGGGCTGTTGATGGACTTTTGTTGAGACCAAATTTACGAGCCAAATCATTACTCTAGACAAATTGTCTTTACTGTTTACCAAATGGGATATGGGCCAGTGAAAGCAGTTAAATTAGACTAGAGTAAGTGGGGAGGCATGGTGGTTGAAGCTCAGGTTTAAGCCGGAGTGTAGCGCCATTTGAGAATTTCCATATATATTTTGTTTATTTTCAGGGCTTCTTATTTCAAAAACAAAAAGACCCAAGTTTTATCTTTTTTAAATGGCAACATGTATGTGTGCTTATAGATAAATTTCGTACACAATGGAGGGACCTGAATGCCCAAAGAGAATTTTGCACAAAGGTCTTGGATATAGGTATCCCCTTTATAGTTCAATTGACTCAGCCATTGAAGGCAAGCGATATTCCGCTAATCAGTTGGCGCCTTAAAATTTGGCCAAAAAATCAAGCTATCTGATGGGGTTTGTTTATTTTTGGGCGGATTATACAACAAACGAAATTGACGCATCTGGAGATAAGAAAGCCCGCCCATGTGATTATCGAGAGGCTAATTGATTCGTAGAGTGTGACAGTTTAGTATTTATTTTGGAATGGTGCCATATTTGGCCCACTTTAATGCGAAATCACAGCTGGAAACGAAGAAAAACAAACTTTTGCGATCTGAATTTGGTAATCGTATTCAGCTCTAGCAAGGTACGATTCGGAGGATTTTAGCTTCGAGGAATTTTTTCGAAAGGCTTTTCGGAATATTTCTCCGGCATTTAATAGCGCACCTCGGCGAATCGCGTTGAAGTTCGTTCAGATGCAATTTTTGACAGCTAAGTGTTTTTCTTTTTCCGATTTCCTGCGACACAAATTCTTTGCGGAATTTATTTATCTATCTACGAATTGTAGTAAAGTGATTTTTGTCCGATGACACATAACTCGAATTAAATTTGAACCTCCGACGTCATATGAGTTGCGAAAATTGTCTGCTCCGTCGGATAACTCGCTTGGGCAGGTTATCCACTGCCTTGCCGATGTCAATTTTATTTCTCGGAGCTGCGATTTGACTCCGTCAGAACTTTTCATGGGATGACCTTTATAAGGGGCAAATTTAGAACCGATTTAAGCCTTGAAAGTGGGTAAACCTACCTATCATCTAAACCATTCCTGAAATCAGAAAAAGTCAATCATTTCGTGAACAAATTGGGTTTACAGGATTTGCTTATACGTAACCAACATATCATTCTTATGAAAGGGACCATCCTGTAGATTACCTATTAATATATTTTTTTCGCATTCAAGAAAAATTGTTCACCTCAATCACAATTCGTAAAATAGAGTGATAAAATTATTAATATTAGATTGCTAAATAGCCTTGTAAGACTATATTCAGCAATCTACTGCACTTTTATAACAGGGTGGTTATGACGTTACTTTTATTTGAAAGGTGTGCAAATTTACAAATAGGCAGCATGCATCTTCTTTTTTTTCACCAAAAGACACACACAATTCATTTTTCAACTTTCTATGGAAACCGCGGAAGTCTCGACTAAAAATAAAATTTTCTGACCTTGCGGATGCACAGCTTTCCGTCTCAAATCCCCTCACAATAATAACTTAGTTCTCGCTGTGCCGTCATTTTTTTTCGCACAAATTCGTATCCACGACGAATGCCGAATGCGACCAAAGAAAAAGAAACGAAGAAAAAAAACATCTCTAAAGCGTTTTTATCGCTTTCAAAAACACATCACACTAGTTCCCCTTCCAAAACGCATTTCAAAAGATCCCGCCTACCAACACGAATGCACTGCCAGCTAAACCCGTTTGACAGCTCCTGCCAATCACTGCGCATGCAATCTGCTTGGAACACATAAAAACCAAACAACCACCACCATCGCCACTCATTCGTCTTCCACTGAATGAAAAGAAAAGAAAAACCCGAAAAAGAAGAAACCTACAATGAATCCACAAAACGAACCACAAGTACTGTGGTAAGAGGCCAACCCTCCGTCTCAACGATTGACCAACCCTCGTCGACATTTTACAAACAAAAACCAGATGCTGTCAACAGGCGGTCTTCCTCTTGTCATGAGGGGAAATATTCTAACAACTCAACGGCGCGCTGAATACGATTTCAGTTGAGTATCTCGCTCGCTCTCCTGGCTTCAAGCTCGATTCATCGGCGATAGGTTAGGTGTCTCGCACGCAATCACCTTCTCCACGCCAAAGGTTCCAAAGCCACTTGTGGCCGCTTTGGTATCTCAGTTTGCACTGTGAACCGAACGTGACAGCACAGTAGAAGCTTTAAGTCCGGTCGCGGTTGAAACTTGAGTTTCCTTTTGGCATTTTTCGCAGCTCGAATGACGCCATAGTGAATCGGTCTTCTGACAGCTGATGATTGTATTTATTTTTGTTGTTTTTGAAAAAGTGCGGGAATTTGAAGCTTTTTGACGTTTACGTCGACGTGACTGTGACTTCCGCATCGGAAGTTGACCAAACGCATCATCATCTTCGCCAGAATCAGCTGTCCGCTGGAGTTCATTTAAGATTCTGTGAATGAGTGGTCCAATGTCAAATATCTGTCAGACCCCCTAAATGTGAAATAACCTACTACGCGTAATACCGGTTCAGTGTCATCGTCGAGCGAGTTCCGCGAATTCCATGAATCAGTGACTATTGTGAAAATCACTGAAAGGCTTGCGTCCTCACCAAAAATAAGCTGAAATCTGTGCCGTTTGTGTTTTGATGTTTTATGATCGGCGGAGAAAACTTGTCGTTGGGTAATCATTAGTCCGTGTGAAATTAAGTACGTGTTTTGTTGGCGCACGCTGAAGCTTTAAATTTTCGGAAATAATCATTTAAATTCAAATTATGATAATCTGTCAGAGGCGTGCGTAAAGAAGAGAAGAATTACAAAAGCTCCCCACTAACAGTGTAACGACGTCGAGAGTGGTGTTTATTAGTGACTAATCGGATGTTTTGAAAAGTGTTAAAAAAATATTAATAATAAAAAAAAAGAGATAGATATAAATAAAAAAGTGAGAGATACAGAATTTATTGACAGGTGTTCACAGATCAGTGGCGCACGCGCACTTTTTTGTTAAATTTTTTGTTGACAATTGGCTTATAGAAAACCGTCAAAATAGCTCCCAAAAATTCCTACCATCGAATGCATCTGCCAAGCGGTACAACGACGGCAGTCTACACTGGATCCACCGCCGGACCGGTAACTTCCACGTCGTCCGTGTCATCGGCGGCAGATTGGGGTCAGTCCAGTGGCGGTGGCATTTACCAAAAGGGGGGCATGATCGATACCCCCAGCAATAATAGTGGCAGCAGTTCGCCGCCAACGTCACAGGATCTATGGTGGACGGAAAGATTGATTTTGGACGCACAACAGGAGTATCCGGGTGAATTAGGTGAGTTTTTGAAAATACTTACCCATATATGGAGCTAAAAGGCTGGTCCACATATGAATTTGTTATCAACAGGACCCAAAAATAAAAAAATAAACATTTGAGAAAGGGTTACATATTGAATTATTCATCGACTTTTTGAATGTTGAATTTTATGAACTGTTTTACACTGTTCGCTTAGACACCAATTGTCAGCAAACAAATGTGGTTTACATTATTTGATAAGGCGCATTTCCCTTTTACTTGCCCATGTGCATACTGCTTCCCTCAGCTATCCATGCTATTTTAAACAGGTATGTGCTCAGTGGAGCGTTGAACTGCCACTCAAAAGGCCTGGGTTCGATTCGCAGCCATATAAAAATCTAAAATACAGCAAATATTTAACATATCATCCAAGTAATATCAACTGTCGACAAAAGCTTAAATCTCAACTCAGCCCTTCGGACTCGGTATAAAACATTAAGTCCCGCCACGCGCAAATGAAGGGCTGTGAGAAAAAAGCTGGATCCTGGGTATTAACGAGCCTGTTTGAATAATAATTTGTCTCTTGTTTTAGCTTATAAATGATAGGAGAAAATTATTTATGGCACCATACCAGATTATCATCACGAATGTCAACAAATGACACTTCTTGTGACAAAATCACTGTGCCTCGTTCAATGTTTCCCATATAGATGGGACTTACATTGTTTTTCAATGTTTCCCATATATATGGGACTTACATTGTTTTTCAATTTTCAATTATGAATATGAGCATCCAATTGTAGCGAACTAATACAGCTTTCACCCGATGTTACTTGACTGTAAACAATTATAGGTATATGCAGACATGAATCTTATAGATTGATTGTCTATATTTTGCTTTTTTTTGCGGTATAATTAAAAAAATTATAGCCAAAAACATCAGGCGACAACTTTTCCGCCAGCGAATAAATATGCAGAAAAGTCGATAGTAGTTATTCGAGTTTTACTTGCGTATCCCTGCGAGATCTCCAACAAATCCTTAAATGGAACACCATTCCTCACTTGGCTTCTCTGCAAAATGCTGAGATTAACATTTGTTTGATTAGTCCCTATGTCCTTTCTGCTAAAATTAGTTTTTATTTCACAATTTATTGTTTTTATAAAACATAATATAAAACTCTCTGATTTGTGTACTAGAAGTTGTGCGTTGCATTTAACTTTTAAAGTTAAACGCTGCTATTATGTTGATTAGTGCCAAAAATAGAAATCATTGATAAAAAATGATTTCACAGAAAAATTCCGGATCGGCTTCAAAGATTTCCAGAAATCAATTTGAAGGTTTCAAGGTTAATTTTAGCTACAGAGTGGTGGTTGAACATCGCAACACTTCTCCTTCATAGATTTCGATGTCGAATAGTTATCGGCAGTTATAATTTTACTTGTTTCATTTTCATAATAAAAGCACGAATTAAATTACAAAAGTATACATTCAAGTACTGGTTTTTACCATCTGGCAACAGATCAGCATCCGTATCTAGTAAGAGGTGTCTAAGAGGTATTTTAGTTAAGCATGGGTAAATATTTAAGTTGTCTCTAAGCAACGTTCCGTAAATTCTTGTACACTATTTATAATAGATTTCTGGATAAAGTTTTATGTTTCTCAAAAATCACTTTTTGTTTTTGATGATTTTCTGGACTTATTAAGAGTCCATTTATAGCTATCATTGAAAAGCTTCATTAAAACACAAAACATGATGCAACTGAAATTTTACTTGTGAAGTCGGTTATATTGGATGATAAAAAATACTCCAGGTTAGGGTTGATCATACAAAAGATTAGTTCCAGATTGAAGCAAACCACGAAATGAACAAACGTTATTGGAAAGAATGTGATGTAAAGGGTGATCCATTTCGAGGTTCCCTACTTTTTTAAAGAAAAAAACACAGAAAATTCAAATTTAATGGAGAATGTTTACTATCATTTGAAAGAACATTCTTTGGCATTTATTTTTTGAAGATTATGTCTATCAAATGTTGGCCGTTGCTACGTCGCAGATTGTCCATCCGTTGAGTCCAATTTTCGATCACTCGTTCGAGCATTTCGACTGGTAACTGGCGAATGACACGCGTGATGTTTTCCTCCAAGGCCTGAATCGAAGTGGGTTTGTCGGCATAAGCCTTTGACTTTACATATCACGACAGAAAAAAGTCTAACGGTGTGATATCACACGATCTTGGTGGCCAATCGACCGGCCCAAAACGTGAAATTATGTGCTCACCGAAATGTTCTCTCAATAAGTCCATTGATTGATGCGATGTGTGGGAAGTGGCGCCGTCTTGCTGAAACCAAATGTCGCCGAGATCACGAGCTTCAATTTCAGGCATCAAATAGTCGGTTATCATGGCACGATAACGGTCGCCATTGACGGTTACGTTCGCACCGGCATAATTTTTAAAGAAATATGGACCGATGATTCCACCGGCCCACAAACCACACCAAACCGTTGTTTTTTCTGGATGAAGTGGCAGTTCTTCAATCTCTTCAGGTTGCTCTTCGTCCCAAATGCGGCAATTTTGTTTGTTTACATACCCATTGAGCCAGAAATGGGCCTCATCGCTAAACAAAATTTGCCTCGAAAACGTCGGATCTTCTTGGAACTTTTCAAGAGCCCATAGAGCGAAGCGATGTCGCTTGGGAAGGTCGAGCGGCTTCAGTTGTTGCACAAGCTGTATTTTGTACGCTTTCAATTTAAGATCTTGACGTAAAATGCGCCAAGTCGTTCCTTACGTCAGTCCGAGTTGCTGCGAACGGCGCCGAATCGACTCTCTACGGTCTTCGTGTACACTCTCAGCTACGGCCGCTATATTTTCTTCACAGCGTGCTGGACGTAGTCTATTGGGTCGAATATTATCCAATAATGAATGCTGGTCTCAAAATGGGTGATGGTGTTGCGAATACTACGCTCAGTAGGCCGATTATGTTGACCATAAGTTGAGCGAAGTGCACGAAAGACATTCCTTACAGAACGTGGATTTTCATAATAAAGTTGAGCAATTTGTAAACGTTGTTCACGCGTAAGTCTTTCCATTATGAAATGCCAAACAATACTAAACAAAAATAACATGACAGCATGACACGACTCACACGTGATCTGTCAAAAAAGGCTATTGAAAAAAGTATCTCTACTTGGATCACCCGTTACATGGTGGCGCAAAAATAACCTCCCGATGTTTTTTGGCTGTAATTTAAAAAAAAAAGAAAAACTTTGATTCTTCTTGTGGATTATTTTTATTTGGTCTTTTAATTTTTTTTTACATCAAGTCGAGAATATGATGTCATGTAAATGGTAAATGGCATTTTCCATCACTTTAGCCAAAACTTCCGGCGATAGGTCCTCACATTCTTCACGGATATTGTCTTTAAGAGCTGCAGGAGTCTGAGGCTTGTTGACATAAACCCGCGACTTCAAAAAGCCCCACAAAAAGAAGTCTGGAGCGGTCAAATCAGGCGATCTTGCTGGCCAGTGCAAATCGCCAAAACGGGAGATTAGGCGCCCGGGAAATGCATCCTTCAGCATATCGGTTGTGGCACGTGCAGTGTATGCTGTTGCACCGTCCTGTTGGAACCACATGTTTTCCAATCCCAATTCATCAAGCTGCGGCAAAAAGAACTCGTTGATCATTGCTCTGTAGCGCTCACCATTCACAGTAACCGTTTGGCCCGCGACGTCTTCGAAGAAAAAAGGTCCGATGACTCCTCCAGCGAAAACAGCACATACAGTGACTTTGAGCGGGTGTAATGGCTCTTCGTGGGTTACACGCGGATTTTCAGTGCCCCAGAAGCGTAAATTTTGCTTATTTACGTCCCCGCTAAGATGGAAATGGGCCTCATCACTTATGATTATTTTTGATGAAAAATCATCTTCCTCTTGGTGGTGTTTAAATATGGCTTGAGCGTATGTTAGACGCGATTGGCGGTCAGCAGCTAACAGCTGATGCACCGTCTGGACTTTGTACGGAAACATCTTCAAATCTTGTACCAAAATTCGCTGTAAAGACCGTCGACTGATACCCATTTGCGTGGCACGTCGTCTGGTCGATGTCGACGGCGCTTCCATGACATCTTCGGCTACAGCAGCAATATTCTCTGCAGAACGGCTACTCCGGGGTCTGCCACGCCTGGCAGCATCTCGTGTTGTGCCAGTCTCTTCGAGGCGAGCGGCTAAACGTCGCAGTGTTTCACCAGTAGGCGTTGGACGGCTAGGAAATCTGCGACGAAATTCACGTTGTGCCAAAGTCACCGACTGATTATTGCTCAAATAAATAGTCACCAATATTCCGCGTTCTGGAACAGTGTAGCGTAACATTGTTTATAAACGTGTATTTCGCATGTGTTTACTACACAAATGTCAAAACAGAACTGACATTAGGGGCCAATCGCAAAATTTATAGCATTTTCTGATAGGAGGATTACTTTTGCACCACCTTGTATTTGGGTGGAATTACAAACATTGCTTTTGAAAAACAAATCATGATCATGGAAAAACAAAAAAAAATGTTTTCTGCAAAATTTTAAATTACAAAGTTGATATATTAGGGGATGAGCTTGTTTTACAATTTATAAGCTTTGTGTTAACATCAACTCACTAGGTTTAATTTACACAAAAGCCGCAAAAATTGTTATAACTATATTTTCTTATAACTGAATTCTAAATTAAACAGAAAATTTTAACAGAAGCACATGTTGGTAAAATGTTTTTTAAAAATTGAGCCTATGTTTTAATAAAAGCTGATTAGCTAATCAATGACTAACTTTACAGTTATTTTCAACAAGAAATACTCGGGCAAATGTGAAAAGTTTGTAACGCTTGTCACGGGGTAAATGTGACCTCAGAATATTATTATTTTGAAATATCGACCCATATACATATTTCTTATTAGACTATAGCAACAAAGTAAATGAATACAGCGAGAAAGAGCTGTCAATGCCAAAATAAACATTTAACTTGTAATTTTATGAGAAACCGATTGAAATGTTCGTCTAAGGGCTTAAATTAAAAATTTTATTTGTTTTTTTTTTTTAAATATGAGAATACATTTACATTGTAGTTTCCGAGAAAATTATATCCATTTCCGTTTATATAACAACATTTTTTTTATTTTTACACGATATCAGAGAAATCGTATATATTGTTTATGTCAACTGCATTCTAATGTAAAAAATTGCATTTTATAATAATTCCCAGAGTCGTATCATATTTCCTAGAACTTTTGAAGATATTTTACAAGCCGTAGACATATTCATAAATAAAATTAAAATTACCTCGATATTGCAAGAAATCTTGCAATTCTTTGACGTATACTGTTTCAATTGAGTTCTGCATTAGGCAGTTTTTTTTAACAGAAATTTAATTTTGGTATGCATGAACTAGTTTAGGTTTATCTGCAATTTCTTATAAAGAAAGTTAGTAGCAGCGAAACACCGTGCCTATATGCGTATTAACGGGTGATTTTTTTTAAGAGTAAAGATTTTAAGGTTGGCAGCACTGGTTAGTAATGACGTCCAAACGTCATCTGTCAAAGTGAAAAGTTTTCAGTATACTCAGCCATTTAATCGAGCATTACAAACGAGCAACGATTGCAAATAATTGAAATTTATTATCAAAATTTCTTGCTCTGTGAAAAATGTGCACCGTTTGTTACGACCATATTATGGCGACCAGCGATTAGGCTCATTTTTGGCGGCTCATCGGATACGTAAATAACCAAAACTGTCGCATCTGGATGAACAGTGACATGCCATACAAGAATTACCGATGCATCCCGATAAAACGATGTGTTTGATGTGGTTAATGGGCTGGTGGCATCATCGGTACAATTTTTCTTCAAAGAACGTTGATGCTACCGTCAACGGCGAACGATATCGAGCCATGATACGCGACTTTTTTTTGCCCCGTTGGCTGAATTGAACTTTTTTGACGTGTAGTTTCATCAAGACGGTGCCACATGCCAATACAGTGAAACAATGGAATTTCTGAAGGATGAATTTGGTGAGCAGCTTATCTCTCGAAATGGCCCTGTGAGTTGGCCCCCAAGATCATGCGATTTAACACGTCTTGATTATTTCTTGTGGAGTTGTGTAAAGTCGTTAGTCTATGTGAGCAAGCACGATTGCAGCCTTACAGGCCCAAATGCTCGAAAAAGTGATGCGCAATCGGACCTTTCGAATGGACCATTTGAAACGGATCCGCGGACAACATTTACGTGAAGTTTACTTTAAAACTTAAAATAGCAAAGGCCTATTTATCGATTACAATAAAAATGAATATTTTATGCTAATTTGAGTGTTTTATTCGATTTTTAAAAAACTGCGCTTCAAAAATCACCCGGATTGCACATGCAAACTGCGATTGTATGGTTTATTATGTGAGTATGTATTCGACATGAGTATGGAGTTTGTATGCCAAAAGGATCAGAGTTAGTAAAACATTTATTGACAATAAAGTTTTTTTAGTGCTAATCTATATTTAGATAAGTCTGGATATTTTTCCAGCATAGAAAATATGCTATCCAACCAATTTATTGCAATTGCTATCGAACTGTCATCGAACTGTCATCGAAAGTGTGCAAAAAATGACTGCACGTAAAAATTCGTTACAAATCATTCTATGCGACAATTGGCAGTACTCATTTCCAACAACCCCACAGAGAATGTTTCTATTAAAATTATTGAGAGCTGATATCATCGTATTGCCAACATTAATTATATTCACAAGTTTATATATATCCTCGGATTCCACACCTTTCTCTTCTGCGATGGATACTGTTAGAAAACAGTTTAGAGTACCTAAACTGTATTCAATTGCTATAAATAGTACAGTTAATTTGTTTACCCCCTATAAAGAATAAAAACCAAGCTATATTTCATTGAAAATTAACACTGAATATATTAAATTTAGGTAAATCACAGAATATTTTAAACTGTTTACCGGAAAATCATGTTTTAATATACATATACACGTTTTTTTTTAAGACTCCAATTAGACATGGGAGGGTGAGATGTTAGTATGCAACTCATGTTCCATATTCATATGCCAAATTTGAATGACAATAGAGTATGAATTTCGGAATGTAGTAAATTTTATTACAATTTTCCCGTTCGAATACTTTTTATCTGTACAATTTCGCAAATTAAATCGAATGCTTGCATTTTTTGATCAATTTTGGGGTTAGGCTCATTTGATATATCCGATAAGAGATAACGAGCAACAATATAATTCTACTAAATAAACCCGTAATGTCATTGCTGGCAATTGGGTTAAGTAATTTAAAATTTCAAACGACAATCGATGACTTGGCAGCACTTTATTAGTTGACCGACCAATTGCACTGACGTCCCTTATATCCAAGTCAATGCAAACATTGATCAATCGTTAGCTTATGAAATTTCTGGAAACACGAAAACTTCTCATTGATCGGCACATTGGTCCACTGGTGTTTTGATGACATATATCTCACCAAGAAGTGGTATAAGATAATATTATGTAAGGAACATTGACTTCCGAACTTGACAACGTTATCAAATGGGTTAAATCCAACAGAGTGGAATTCAATGCATTAAAACACAATGCAGTCTTCTGGCATTAAAACAAAACTTAAATCTTTATAGCGATAAATCTATGAATATCACTTGCGTTGAAGATATCAAAACCGAAACGAAGCGAAATGTCTAAGGCGGCTCTCCCACTGAGGCAACAAGCGATAAGTAAGAAGCAACTAGAAATAAACAATACGCAACTTTAATTTTATTCTATAGTGTTGCCACAAATATACATTATATGTTTCTATATAACGAGTGATTTTTACGAATTAAGTTTCTCAGGTTGGTAAAACTGGTTAGTAATGGCGTCCAAACGTCAGCTGTCAAAGTGAAAAGGTTTCAGTATACTCTGCCATTTAATCATGGAAATACTTACAAACGCGCAACGATTGCAAATTATTAAAATTTATTATCAAAATTTTAACTCTGTGAAAAATGTGAAAACCGCTGTTTTATAAGAAAATTGTGCTCAGCGATGAGTTTCATTTCTGGGTCAACGGAAACGTAAATAAACAAAACTGTCGCATCTAGACTCTGTTTTCCTCTGCATAATATCATGCCGTCACTTAAAAGAAATTTGCTTCGGAATCTCCTGTGTTCGTATCACCAACTTAATTAACGCCCGCATTGTGATAAAATATATAAAGAAAGGTATACGCACCCTTTAATGCGATCATATAAAAAAAAACTAACTAACTAACTAACTAACTTCTTCCAATCGATTCATTGACGAATGACAGCACACATGACACGGCTTACTTCTTGTGCCACAGTTATAGGGACACGAAAACTCCACAAGTGTTAATCAGCCCTAGCCCTATCCGTCGGAGCTTTTTAGCTTCAAGATATTCCTCCGAAAAGCTGTTTCTCCTACATTTTGTAAGTCATCCCGACGATTTGCCTTGAAAACCGTTCAGGTGCATTTTTTGTGCAATTTTTGACAGCTAAGTGCAATTCTTTTTCCGATTTCCTACGACACAAATTCTTCGCGGAATTTATTTACGAATTGAAGTGATATTATTTTTTTTTCCGACGACATATACCTCGAATGGAATTTGAACCTCCGACGAATTATGCGTTTCGGGAAATTGTCCGCTCCGACGGATACCTCGCTACTCGCAGAATATATTGAGATATCGAAACAGAATAGAATATTGCACGAAACACATGTGCAGTGGTTCCGAATGCAAGCTTAAAAGGCCGCCCAGAATGCGTATCTGTAGCTGGTATCTTGTACCGCTTTCAAAAGCGAGATGCATTTCTTGCATGAAGTTGCGTTCCATTCAACTTCAAGCTACATATTCTCGAAGATACACATTGTGTTAGCGCTTACGGGTTGCTTTGTTTTTAATTTCTGACTCAGATTCAACTTACTGTGGTGGTGTCTGGTGATATTTATTTGATCATTGAACACAAGCAATGGCTATCGTTGGATATGTCTCTTGAAATCCTAATTTTTCCTCAAAGTAAAAGTTTGGTTTGAATTGGTAAAAATCTTTCTTCGCTTTTTGATATTTCTGGTTTGTTTTGGCGTATATTTTTTTTTTATCCTCAATAAACGTCATCATCCAATGATTTCAAATACCTTAAAATGGATTTATTTTTATTTTATTCTGCTGGACTTTACTCGAAATAAACGTCATAATCCAATGATGCCAAGTACCCTAAAATGTTCCTTTTTTTTCTGTTTTGGTGGCTTGACTAAGGCAGTGGATTCGTTCTGTGCAGTCGTGCTGGATACAGTGCAACATGCAGAGCTGCAAACAATACATATGAGTAAAATTTTTGTTGACATACATGCAGTGCAGTGGCTCCTGTCATAATATTCATCTTACTGTGGTGGTGTTTGTTGATATTTATTTGATCATTTTACTCAAACAATGGCTATCGTTTGATGTGTTTGAATGTTAACGTCTTGCGGTTCGTAATAGGGGCAATCGTAAGTAATTTTGCCTCAAAATAAAAGTTTTGGTTGTGTTGAGTAAAAGTCTCTCTTCCATTTTTGATATTTAAGATTTGTTTTGGCGTTAATTTGTTGTTTTTTATGCGGAATAAACGTCATAATATAATGATGCCAAATATCATGGAATTATTTTTGTGCTCCTTTTGTGTTGTGGGTGCTTTTGACTATTGCAGTGTATTTAGAAATAGAAACAGCTTGCACAACTGCAACACTTGCAGATTTTACAAGTGTTCACTCCCATTGAAAACTATGTGTTCTATTTTTTTTTGCAAGAAGAATTGTTTTAGATATTAGAAATAGAGACAATTTGCAGAACTGCAACGCTTGCGGATTATACAAGGTGGGCCAAAAGAGATCACCCTATTGGAAGATGCTCTTATTTTTGCAAATGGCCGTCAATGTAAAATCTGTTTTGACATTTGTGGACTAAACAACATCTGTCTAGTGAACAAGCCATGGAGCGATACACTCCTCAAAAAAGCGGAATAATCGAAGTGGACGATTTTTCGACCAAAACCATAATGAGCTATGAGGCTCATTTCCACCTCAGCGGGTACGTGAACAAGCAAAACTATCGCTTCTGGGACACCGAAAATCCACGAGTAATGCACGAGGAGCCACTACACCTGCTTAAAGTTACTGCATGGTGCGCTGTTCACGCTGGAGGAGTCATCGGGTCTTTTTTTTTGAGAACGCCGCTGGTTAAGCGACAACAGTGGACGGTGCGCGTTTAAGGGCCATGTTAACCGAGTTTTTTTTGCTGCAAATGGACGAATTTGGACTGGAACACATGTGGTTCCAACAGGACGGAGCAACGGCACACACTGCGCGAGCCACAACCGATATTCTGAAGGCCAAACAACATCGGATGACTTCTTTTGCTACACCTTGCATGTGTGTTTATTCCCATTTAATCCCAACGAGAACTCCGGACATGTGTTTTAGGCTCATCGCTTTAAAACAAATGTGGATATTCATAAACGTATCAAATCGTAGCCATATTTCAACATTGTCAACTCTCGGTTGAATATGTTGGCTTCACTAAAATTAAAAAAAAAAAACTATTTTGAATGAAGAAAATCAGGCGTTCGACACACTTATGAATAACTTTGCGTGAGAATGTATGAAACGAATTGTACTCCAACACTTCCATTTTTTTAACTAGAAGATCAAATTTGGGTATCATCGCAAAAGAGAAAATCGTATCATGTTTCACATTCAAGGAGCAGGACTACACTTTTAGTCGTAAAAAAATACAAATTAAGTTTGGAACATTCCTGGCTTTTTTTTACCATCACACGTTCTGTTCTCGTTTTTGCACAACGAAGAGGAAAATGATACACAAGTAGGACACAATGGAAAAAGAGGGTATGGATGAAGCCATATTAACTTTTATGGATCAATAACACTACAATATCCATATCCATATCGTGTGATCTTAGTCAACGCTCGGATTTAATTCACGCGCCAGAAACCTTTTTTTAGATTTTATTTTCAAATGTTTTATAGTTTTGATGAAAATAACTTGTGCATGTGGAAAAAGTCAGTTTACAGGAAGGTTACATTAATTGTGTTTATGTTTCGACTTCTGTCGGAAAAAAACAGTAAAGGTTGTATGATAAGTATTGAATTTTAAAAGCAGGGCTTAGTCAAAAAAGCAGTCATGCATTGGGAAAACTTCAAATCCTGAATGTGATTCGAAATGGATTTTTGATGGTACAAAACTTAATATTGTCGAAGTCCATTTAGGTTTAGTGGAAAAACTGTTAAGAATGTCAATTTCTCTAGCAATACCTGCATGTATGGAACAATTGGTCAAGTGATGAAGATGAATAATTTCTGGGACCCAAAGGAATTATTTTAGAAGGGACCACTTGCATTAATTCATTTATTTAAGTAAGCAGTGTCCACAATCGTTCATTTTTTTAAGTTTTCTATGCCATGTCGTGCATTGATAATATTTAATTTTAAAATTCTATTGGCAGTATTGGTTTTTTTTTCACATCACAGAGCAGCGCTCTCAGTACAGCTTTACACAGCTGGTTTTTGTTTCGCGTTTTAGATGATCATCCACCGATTTTTCAACCTTATAGATTACTTTAAATAAACGATATTTTCATATAAAATCATTGAATATAAACGATTTTAAAAATCACAAAAAAAAATCAGTTTTATTGCTTACCAAATTGAACATTCATATGCATCGCGTGATAGGCTCATTGCTGCCATAGTTGGTTTGGGAGCATACAAATTAATAAGAGAAATCAGTTGCGGTGAAACAATGTGATAATTCAGAATATTGCGAACAAACATGATACCAAATGCTTTACGCCTGAAACTTAAGTTTTGCAACCCTATTTGTTAACATTTTTTACCTTAACTAGGCAATTATGCAATCGTAAATATATTACGGAATGCATACTTCGTAAAGTTTTTCTAAATTGTTTCCAATCTATGTGCCTGAATTCCATATGACGGATGTGTATTCCAACTGCGGTCTGGCCAACGAGCATTATATAGTTGTAAGTCCTTGAAATTTCTCTTTAGAAAACCCAACATTGAGTTTGATTTTGGTAAAGTGCAATCAGAGAAGACAATTTTAATTGTTTGTCAAATATGACCCCGAGATCTTCAACTTCTTCCGTACGCTGAAATCTACGATCGTTCATATAATAATCATTTTTTATAGGAGCATTTATACGGAATGCTGTAAACATTTTACATTTCGAGATGTTAAGCTCCATTGCGTTATGATTACATCATGCCGGCAAACTATTTACATCTGACTGAAACTGCATACAGTCTGTTATATTATACTAGAACATAATTTTAAATCGTCCATGAAAGTTAAAACGTTGCAATATTAAAAAAAAAAACACCATTTAAACACAAAACAAAAAGCGATGTGCCTAAATGGCTACCTTGCGGGATACCAGGCGTTGCATCGCGAGAAGTATAACCATCGACCTTAACCATTTGCTTTCTGTTTGTTAAATAATTATGAAACCATTTAAGCATTGAGGAATGAAAACCCAAAGATTTCAGTTTTTATAAAAGTAGGGTGTGGTGCACTCTATAAAAGGCTTTTGTAAAGTCAGTGTAGAGTACATCCACTTGTAATCGTTCCTCAAAGCGGTTAAATACATAATATGTTGACAAAGTTAAATTGGTAGCACAGGATCTACCTCGAATACAGCCATGTTGTTTTTTTCTCTTTTACCTCTACTACCTATTACCTCTTTTACTACAAAGAAAAGCTTCTCCTTAACAAAGCTTTTAAACGATTTTGCAATTTCTAGAAAGTTTCGATGAAGGTCGAAAGTTTTCTACTTTTTGCATTGAACCGTTTTTATAGATTGGAGTAATATAAGAATATTTCCATTCTTCTTAAAACTTTCCAGTAAATAGTGACTGGTTAAATATAATTTTTAATGGACCGACAAAAGACGATAAACTATTTTTTAACATGACCTCTGGTATACCTTCCCGACCAGGGTTTCTTACTGACTTACTTAAGTGGCGCTACAGCCCGGAATGAACCTGGGCCTCAACCAAAATGCCTCTCGAATTAGCCCGGTCCTTAGCTAACTGCCACCAGTTGCACACTACAAGTTGATTGAGGTAGGTTTCTTCTCGTGCGCGCCACTTAAGGCGAGATCTTCCTCTACTGCGTCCGAGGTCTGGCTGGGAATCGAAGATTCTGCGAGCCGGAGTATTGGTGTCCTTTCGATCTACATGTCCTAGCCATCTTAAACGTCCAATGTGGAGATTTTTTGACCAGAATCTTCTTCTCCATAGCCCGTCAACGCAAACGGGACCGAAGATTTTTCGAAGAATTTTCCTCTCAAATCGACCAAGGATTTCTTCATCCTCTTTTGAGACGGTCCATGCTTCAGCGCGTTAGCGCAGGACTGGGGTTATCAGAGTCGTATTTAGGATCTCCTTAGCAGTACGAGTAAAGGCTTTACTACTGAATTGCCTTCTTAGCCAGAAGAAATAGCGGTTGGTAAGAAGTAATTCTTCGTTTTAATTTCTGACGAGATGTTGCTGTCAGAGTTAAAATGGTAGCCGAGACAGACAAAGCCCCGTACTACCTCAAAGTTATATCTGTCAATGGTGATATTCTGTCCAATTTGTCGATGTTGTGTGTCCTTTCGTGTTGACAGCATACACTCCGTCTTGCTTGCATTCCCTGCTGAACCCATTTTGCCGCTTCATTCTCTATATTTACTAGCAAACATGGCTATGACATCACGTTGAGTCCTACCAATGATGTCAATATCGTCAGCGTATTCTAGTAGTTGCACCGATTTTTGAAAAAATTGTGCCTCTGGTGTTGGCTCGCGAAGGCACATGACAGCGCATCGCCTTGCCTAAACCCTTTTTTGGATGTCTCGGTGAGGTTGTTTCTAACCCTGATGGAGAGGCGAGAATTCTCCATAGCCATCCTACACAAACGGACGAGTTTGGGCGGTTTAAAAAAACTAGACATGGCTCTGTATAGTTCGTCTCTATAAATGCTGTCGTATGCGGCTTTGAAATCGATGTATCGGTGATGGGTATCGCTTTGGAATTTTTGGGTTTTTTTCCAAGATCTGCCGAAGTGTGAAAATTTGATCGGTTGTGGACTTTATTGGCCAAAAACCACACTGATAAGGTTCGATCAGGTTGTTGGTAAACGGTTTCAGGCGTTCACATATTGCGACAGATAGGATTTTGTAGGCGATGTTGAGGAGACCTCTGTAGTTGGCGCAGCTTAGAGGGTCTCCTTTTTTTAGATCGGGCAACGATGCTGAGGTTCCATTCTTCAGGCATACTTTCTTCCGACCAGATTCGGCTTATGAGTTTGTGGATGTTACTTACCAAGTCATCTCTGCCGGCTTTGTAAAGCTCGGCGGAAAGGCCGTCCGGCAACCTTATTAAGCTTGAGTTTAGATATTGCTATTCTCACTTCACTCAGGTCGGGTGGTTGGCAGTTTTTACTGTCGTTGCCAATATTGAACGCTTCGTTCTGCCTGACAGCGGAATGTTGTTCGTCATCGCCATTTAACAGTCTGCAGAAGTGGTTCTTCCATATCCTCAGCATCGACTGTGTCTCAACAACGATATTTCCTTGCTCATCTTGACAAGATTCTGTTCGAGCATTGTATCCTTGGCTTTGACGTTTTACACTTTGATAAAACTTGCAAACATCCTTCCTGGAGTGGCACCTTTCTATATCCTAGATCGCACGCCTATTCTTGCTCTTTTTTCTTCTTTCTGAAAAGCCGGTGTTCTTCTCTTCTTTTCTGCCTATAGAGCCCAACGGCAGCTCTCGTCTTCACCTGCAGCATAGCCTGTTAGGCCTCATTCTTGGCTGCGAGAATATGTCGTCATTCCTCATCAAACCAGGGGTTTCTTGCTGGTGGGCGCTAGAAATCTAGCACATCAGTTGCGGCTTGTCTAATGGCTTGTAGGCATCGTTGCCATTATTCTTCGACATTCGATGCTGGCGTGGTGGATATCCGCATTCTTACATAGGCTGCAACAAGGTACTGTTCGAGCCGATGTTAGCTCCTTGGAATGTTCGTTGATCTGGAAACCGCCATGTCCCCTTATGGATATTGATGTGAGGAAACCATGTGCTGGCTATAGTGGCATTTCGCTCCGTAGCGAAGTCGATTAGCCTAAGTCCGTTACCAGACGTGTTGTCCTGCAGGCTGTGATTTCCGACAATACTGCAAAAGATGTCTTCTCTTCCTACCGTTGCGTTAAAATCTCTCAGCAGGGGTTGGAATAGGTTGACATTTACATTAAAATTTTGCGTTCCACGTTAACTTACCTCATTTTTCAGTTGTAATCTGAAATCCGGAACACGGACATTATTTTTCATCAATCAAAAACGGCATAAGACTAAATGTGTTATCAAAATACTTTTTTCTAATTGTTATTGGAAATGTCAAAAATATCGCAATCTTTACCGAATTGGAAAAGGTTTGTTTGATTGTTTGCTTTGCGTTCTTCTTTAGTATGTATGATGGCTTAATTGTATGGGAATGTTGAACTATCTTGTTAAACCATTTCTCTCTATTTAAGCAATTGATACTAAGACAATGGATCATTTGACAGTGCGGTCTGCAATGTTGGCTCCATTTAAAAAAAATTATCCAATTAAGAATTTGCCATGCAAACCGCGCTAAACATAGACTTTTTCTGAATGTTAAAGCAGATGCTCACCCCAAAACCAGAGATTTCGCTTTCCACTAAGTTAGAAATGAGCGTCACCCCTGAGTATTTGACTTAAAACCTGTCCGTAACGGAACGATAATTTAAAAAAAATCACGATTTCTAATCTCTCTTCGGTTGTAAATCTTTGCATGATAACTTATTTATGTTTTCTTAATATAAAAAAACAAAGACAATGTCACCGTTTGACAGCTGATTTGACAGATAATTATATGGAAAAATCTATAACACTAAAAATATTTTACTACTGTCGCATGCCATTCATCGGCCACTTAAATTGAGCGTGGGCAACTATCAACAAATATTTGTTCATTAATGGACTGACGAAAAAATATAGACCCCTTGCCATGGGGCAGATCTGTATGCCCATGTTGAACTTTAATTGATGACTGGCTGACTGGGTTGCGCTTACTCCTGCATGCAAAACATTCGCTTGCTATCTTATTGATATCCTCGTCAATTTTTCGTTTTGAGACGTTTCTTGCACAATCGATAACTAGGTGTCGGGTTTCTATTAAACATTTTTGGGTCTCTCCAGGATGAAAAAGTCTGAAGATTTGATCTCTATTTGGATTTGTTTAGTCTCAGATCATATTTTGATCCAACAAAGCTGAATTATGATGATCCTCGATCAGAATGAAAGATCGTCAACATCCATGGGTAGTCTTTAACATCAGGGTTGTCTGATGTTAAAGCTGTCAAATTCCTTATTATTTGTACCTTTAAGAATGCAAGACACCTACTAATATAATGACTCCTCTATTTTTCATTTCAGTTCGAACGGGTAGTCCATACTTCCTCTGCTCAGCCCTGCCCACACATTGGCGATCGAATAAAACACTTCCGCTGGCGTTCAAAGTAGTCGCCCTAGTCGATGTTGGCGACGGCACAATAGTGACCATACGTGCTGGAAACGATGAGAACTATTGCGCCGAGCTAAGAAACTGTACAGCGGTGATGAAGAATCAAGTTGCCAAATTTAATGACCTGCGATTTGTCGGACGAAGCGGTCGAGGTAAGTGGGTTTCTACCAACGTACATATTTTAGACACTACCTGTCCTATGCCATGTTAATTGTTATTATTGTCCATCGCCATATGTGACAAAAGAATGGCATGCGCCGGGATCATCATCTTCGCTACTAATTATCTCGTTTTGTATTTACTTTGTTTTTGCGCATGCCTACCCACCACCGTGATGTGGGACATTTGGTCGGGAATAATGATGAAAGTCATGCGCAGCGCATGCCACAATTGCACACCAGAAGCATCGTCGTCGCATTTGTTCGACAAAAATGCTGCTGGCTATCATGCAATCCTTGAACGACGGAACAGCAGTTTTTTTTTGTGCATTCTGACACGCAAGTGGCAGTAATCGATTTGTACAACAAAAACAATTCAAGAAGAACTGTCATTTGTTGGAGATTATGTGGGCGTGAGTAAACACAACGTAACCGCCATCTATCTCTGAATAAGCACGCACTTTTGCTGAATAATATCATTCAGATGTAATGAGTAATGCCAGTGATGCTGAGTGTGAATTTGTTTATCTAATTTCCAGATTAATGATGATTTAATTTAAATTTGCATTAATTAAGGTTTGATTCATCTCTCATCTGTGACGTGAATTAGTGACAAAAAAAGTAAAAAAAAAAACTCCCTCCACATCGGAAGTGAAGAATGAGTATTTGACCAGTGACTATGTCCATTCACTAATTGATGGTTTGATGTTTTACAATATTATTTAAATATTGATATTAAATTGTGGTAAAATACTCAGTTAGTCATGGGTTTTGGGAACGATATAATTTTTATGGTAATATGTATGGAAATCTTGAAGTCAGTAGTAGGTATCTTGAGTCATGAAGCTTGCTAATCAGAAGGTGATTGATAAATCAAGTTTTTGTCAGGTTATATGCAGACACTTATTAATTAATGCGAGCAGTTTGCGATTAATTACCATTTTGTTATTTTGAAACATTTTTGTTTGTTAAATCACGAGTTCTTGCCAGTTTATCGCGTAAATTTGTTGTCAAATCTACTGATTTACATTGTTTTATTAAAAAAATCAATCAAACTCAGAACACAATAAAATGTCAATGTTGACAGAAATGACATATTAATAACAATTTTTTAATGAATACCTCAAAATATAAAAAAAAAATATTCGAAACGTCACCTCCGCGATAGATAACCCTATTCTTCAAAATCATTCAGGCCGATTGTACAATGTGGTGTTCGCTGCGTGGCGCTTTCCTGCTAGATCCTGCTGGAATCACATGTCGTCCATGTCCAAATCGTTTAAACAAAATTAAAGAACAAATTTACTTTAGCTGCCATTAACTTTTTGGCCTTTTTTTTATTAATCGATTCGTCTTTGCGTGCTGATCATTTATATGTTTTTAAAAATTGTCGCTCACAATTATTTTAAAATTTATAAACAATAAAAATTCCGAAAATCCCTATGGAAATCAACCAACTTTTGACAGGCAACACATAGCTGAGTGATAAATAAGAAAAAAAAAAAAACATTGCAATGCAGCACTGCCAGGCAAAAAAAAATATATACTACATATTTCCCAAAATGTAAAAATAAAAATCAGTGGATTTTATATCTCTTTCTGGGGACAGTCCACCCTTAAGCAACTTTATTGCTCCGCTCAGAGTATGTAAAGTCGTCAGGCATGCGTATAGGTCAATTCTGGGTAGCCCGCTTCGCGGGAACAAAGGATTTCACCTCACATTTCGGGGACAGTCCACGCTTTCGCAACTTCGTTGCTCCGCTCAGGGTTTTTTTTGTTAAAATATTTTTGTTTGGTATGTTTTTTTTCAACATGGCAATGCTGCGTGTGGTGTGGGTGTGGTTGAATTCAAAGTCCTTATATCCACTGTTCACTGTTTTTTTTTCAACATGGCAATGCTGACGGGCTCAGCGGTGCGATGGTAAGTGCGATGAACTGCCGCGCACGAGGTCTGGGTTCGATTCCCAGCCGTAGCAATATCTTAAATGATTTTTCACTGGCCTGCCTCAAGTAATGATCTGACAAATAATCCGACTATTAAAGGGTGTTTCTAGAGGTATAGAACTTCATATTGAATTAAAACACAAGAAAATCGAAAACATCAATTTGGCTTTATTGGAAGGATAATTTTATACCATTAATGTTTAAATATGATTTCGGGCATGTGACAGCCGCGGCTGATTCGAATAAAGCCAAGTCTAGAAGTCCAATTTGCAACAATTTTTTCGAGAATTTGGGGCCGTATGTCGGCAAAAACTCCACGAATGTTGGCTTCCAAATCCCCTATAGTTTCTGGTTTGTTGGCATAGACGAGCGACTTCACATATTCCCAAAGAAAATAATCCAATGGTGTCAAATCACACGATCTTGGTGGCCAATTTACAGGTCCATTCCGCAAAATTATCCGCTCATCGAATGTTTCCTTCAATAAATCGATTGTGACGTGCGCTGTGTGGCATGTCGCGCCTTCTTGTTTGAACCTCATCCATCTCATCCACATTCATGCCATCCAATGCGGGAACAAAATAGTCGGTTATCATGGCTCTATACCGGTCTCCATTAACGGTAACTGACTCTCTAGCATCCTTTCGGAAGAAGTATGGCCCAATGACTCCACCAGCCCATAGAGCACACCAAAAAGTCAGTTTTTGTGGATGTAAATGGCGTCTCAAGGGTCTCATGTGGAATTTCTTCACTCCAAATGCGGCAATTTTGCTTGCTGACGTAGCCATTCAACCAAAAATGAGCCTCTCATCGCTGAATAAAATTTTGCGATAAAATTCAGCTTCGAGATCAATCTCGTTGTCGGCCCATACACCAAAATCACGACGCATTGCATGGTGTCGCGGCTTTAATCCTTCCGCAAGCTGGATCTTGTAAGTACGCAAGCCAAGATATTTGCTCAAAATCTTCCATAAAGTTGATGGACAAAGCTCCAATTACTGTGCACGGTGGCGAATCGATTCATTCGGATCCTCTTCAACGGCAATTTTTTTTTTCGGTGCGCACTGTTCGACGTCTCTGCGGATGCGTGTAGAGTAAACGTAGTGCGAAAACGATCCAGGTTAACCGAATTAATTGCTCTGATGGACGATTATTTCGACCATAAAATGGACTGAGCTTGCGGTAAATTTCGCGAACTGAACCATTTATTTTCGATATAAATTTACACGATTTGCAAGCGTTGTTCATTTGTAATCCTGTTCATGATGAAATGGCAAGCCAAACTGAACATAAATGACATTAGAGTTGCCCGATTTGACCACAGAATGTCAGTTGTATCTCTATTCGAAAAACCAACATCTGAAAAAAAAGAACACGCGGTATCAACAGTCAAAAATATCTTATCTCAACTTTGCCGTTCAGAGTCGGCATAAAACAGGTCCCGCCATCATGCAAGAAGTATCTACACACGCACAAAAGACAAAAGACTCGTAGTTTTTTTTATAATTTACACGCACTCAAGTTATGAATACCCTTGATATGTAACCACAGTACGAGCGTTAGAGCAGGGGAAGAAAGAGAGTGATAGGAAAGATGTTGGATGTAGTGGAGACTTACTTCATGGGTGGTGTCCGAACTAACTTCGGGGAGTCACTGTTTCTTGTGTTCGTTAAATTTTGAGAAATTTCAGTATGGTGCATACTTTTAGGTATAACAAGGCCACCCACGTGTGTACTTTTTTCACAAGAGCGGTACCTAATGTTTTGTGCCGAATCCCAACGGCTGCGTTGAGATAAGATTTGTTTGACAATTGATACTACTTGTCAGATTACAGCGAGAGGATTGCCAGTGAAAAATCATTTAGGTATTGCTAGAGCTGAAAATCTAACCTAGACTTGCTACGCCAGCGCAACTGATTATGGAATTAAAATTTCCCACATTCCTCAAACATAATAATAAAAGCTTAATCATATAACCTGCTTAATCAATATTAGCTTCATTTATGTAAAGTTTTGTTTTCAATTCAGTAACAGTAACATCAACATTTCGTATCTTCGTATTTCTGAGAAAAGATGTTTTAGTTATGTCTCGACTGTAACTAAACCTGAATTTCTGCATGTTTACCTTTTTTTTTACAAATTATTTTCATAGAAGCATTTTTATTTGAATATTAGTATTATGTAAGTAGGTTCCCGATAGTGGTCTCGTTTTTCCTAGAAACGAGTCAGATCTGAATGCATTATGAGGAGAGTATTTCATTAAAAAACAGCCACCTCAACTTTCGACAGGATATTGGCTTTAAATAGTAGGACACCCATAGATGAATGATAAACTTTGTATAAAAAGGTATTATGAGAATTAATGTTGAATGAATAAGCCATACAGACATTTCAGGCAGCCACATGACCTGTAAGAGATCAACGTTGATTTTTCTGATATAAAAATTATTTGAGACTTAGCTACTTATATTTTATTTTAAACCATAACCACCAGAAAATAATTGGATAATCGAACAAATGAGTTGGTGCAAGCCATCATGAACGTTTGTAAATAGGTATGTAAAATAAAATAGATTCCAAAACAAAATAGATACCAAAATTCGACTTCTAGTTAAAACAACCAGCACTGCATCAAACCGCCCAAAAATGTTCAAAACCAAACAATTGCCAAAGCGAAAAATATTATGGAAGATATGAAATTTAAAATTTTATGCCATTTCACATGACGTCATAATACTCAAAAATGATTTTGTCCGATTTTTTTTTATCAAGTCAAATCACTTAACATTTTTGCGAAATTTTACATTGTGACAGTCGAGTTGTCAAATCTAGAGTTTAAACCCCTAATCGTTACCGCAACGATCCATGCCTCAGACTGTTTCAAACCTGGGATGGAATCGCGATTTCCGTGAACGAGTTACTCGTTTTCGTAAATTGTGTCCCATTCCTGTACGTATATTCGTGAAAGTAATGTAGAATCACCACTTAGCTGAACGGATGCCTAAACGAATACGTTCAGTCCCAATGTCATTCGATTGGTGTTTAGTGTTCGTAATTTGTGTTGTGCGAAAAAATAAACTCCAAGCTGAAAATCGTATTAGCAGAATACATGAGAGATCAACCGAACTTGGTCATATCCTCACTTCCAAGCACTTGCCAAGGCCAAGCTACTTCCACAAGAATGAGGGAAAGCTTGGCAACAAAATTAATTACTGTTGGACCTACGGTCTATGAAGTAAAAGCGTGGATTAAGGTTAGAAAACTCTTCTTATATTGAATCTCTACATACTATTTGATTTTTAAGGTTCTTGCAGACCAAAAGTTCCCAACAAAAAAAAAATATCTTCTAACAAAGCTTCGAAGAACAAAACAGGCGGCGGGCCCGAATAGAGAAAAAAAATATCATGGAGGAAGAAAATTACTTAATTGAAGCACCTGGATTGGAAGCGTCTGTAAAGCTACTTTCAATCGTTAGAATTATTGGTAGTTATTTCAGTTTAACTATGGATGGTTGGGTAGACTCTGATTGGCTTTAACTTGGCAATGTCCAGTGGTTGTAACTCTGACAACACATCAAGTGATTATTTTAAACCTCCAAGTGGTATCCATCGAGTACTGGTCTCATCCAACCGGATCTGACTTGCTAAACGATAAGCGCGAGTGTTGGTAACACGACGAAAAACAACAACACTATAAACAGCCAGGTCAGAATGGCACGGAATGAATACCCGGCCTGCTGTCACAGGCGAACCTAGACAAGCCGCTTCGACGTATTCGGACAACAGGTTGTCTAGGAATTTCAAGGGTTAGTCAGGCCGCTTGAAATGAGATGGTGACGGATGAACCGAAAGGTAAACGGCAGCGCTCAATCCCGTAGGGGATACTGATGGCCCCGTGTCCTAGGGGTATAAATTGGAACTGGCCCTGCAGGTTGGGGATTGTGCTTGGGTTAACTACCCAATCATGGAAAAAACTAACGGTTATGAAGCAACCAATAGCCTCGGAAAGGCCTGATTTTATTGTTGATGGCCCTGCGAAACGAAAAAAGGACAATGACGTTCGTATCTGCACCTATAATGTGAGATCATTGAACAGGAGATGTGCAAGAGGTGCAACTAACGGAAGCCCTAAACTGCTACAAAGCAGACATTACTGCCATCTAGGATATACGATGGGGTCGGCCGGACAAAGAGAGGATGCAAAACTGTGACATCTACTACGAACCGCGTTATGGTGAGCAAGAAGTCTTATGTTTCCAAGACATTATCGAACGAATTGTAACAATCCGCATCAAGGCCAAATTCGCCAATATAAGCCTTATATGCGTTCGCGCCCCGACGGATGAACAAGATGAGCGACTACCGAAGTACGATGTTAAAATCGTGCTGTGAGATTTAAACGCAATGGTAGGAAGAGAAGACATATTTAGCAGTATTGTCGGAAAACACAGCCTACACGATAACACGTCTTAGGCTAATTGACTTCGATATGAAAAGAAATGCCACTATAGCCAGATCACGGTTTCCTCACCTCGATACCCACAGGGGACATGGCGGTCTCCAGATCAATGAACAGTCAACCAATTTGATCACATTGCGATAGATAAGTGGCACGCATCCAGTATTTTGGATGTCCGAAGATTCCGAGGAGCTAACATTGACTCGGACCACTTACTACCTTGTTGCAGCAAAGTTCAGAATGCGGATATCCATAGCCACGTTTGCTACAAGAAAGTGGCAAAAATGGGTTAAAAAGTAAATGAGGGTAAAAGTAAGTGTATGTTATCAACTCGAAAGGAAGTACAACATCTCGACGTCAAAACTACACCATTGACAGATAGATGAGGTAGTATAGGAGCTTTGAAGGAAAAATTGTTCGGAAAATCTTTGCCATTTGTGTTTAAAGACTTATCCGAGTGTTTTACGTACAGCTTGTAAGGCTCTTGGAAATTGTTTCGGTCAAATCGAAAAAGGATTTCAATGACATATAACTGGTCAAAAACAAACTTCGCATTTTAAGGATCGAATGAATACCAACACTCCGGTATGTGGTATATGATTTCCATGCAGCATCGGCTAAAGTGACGAGCACAAGTAAAAAAAAACCGCTCAACTGGAGTAGGTTAGCTAGGGACCGGTCTAATTGGAGAGGTTGGTATGCTGGTTGATGCTCAGGCTAAGTCACAGGGACTGTAGCGCCACTTAGTCGTGTAGGCGTCCAAGCATCCACCAGCATTCTACCTCAAACCAGGGTTTTATGTGGTATTACGGGAGAAACCCAGCACATCAATTGTGGCCGATCGTTGATTAAGTCGCCATTGGTATTTGGCATTAGATGCTGGCGGTATAGTATTCATCAAATCAAATACACGTTCTACAAAAATGTATACCCGGTCTCCTGTGATTGCGGTCTTTTGACGTTGTGTTTTCTCACAGTGGCTGTTGTGGCGTAGGTATTGCATATTCGCATTTCCGTTTTGGATGGACAAATAATATGGTCAGAGTCGATGTTAGCCGCTGGGAAAGTTTAAACATATTAATTACTGAAAGCATGCCTATTCTCTATCACAATATTGTCAATTCGATTGATCGTTTGTTAATTCAGAGACCCCATTTCGCCTTATGGATATCCAGGAGGAAGCCATGTGCTGTCAGAGAGTGTAGAACTACATAGAGTGCGCATCTCATACAACAAATATTTTCTATCTGGGGTACTGATATTGATACCCCAGTGTTCACATTGCTACCCCAGCATCAAACAACAGCCTTGCCCTCGCATATGATCTACAAAATACCCCCTTCGAACTTACCACCGCTTCTGAAACGGCTACAAAATTTTTAGCTGTGATGCGTACTCTTTGTAGTTCTATACTCTTTGGTGCTGGTTATTGCAGCAATTAATTCCGCAGAGAATTCAATTATCCAAAGTCTGTTGCCAGGAGTGGTGTTGTAAGGACTATGTTTTCCAACAATAATGCCAAGGATGTCCTCTCTTCCTTTCTTGGTGTTGAAATCGCTCAGCAAAACAACAACAAACAACTAACAGGAGAAGGAATCGACATCTACATTAAAACGATGTTCCATTCATGTTCAAATCCATTTTTTAAGGCTCAGAGGTTCATTCAACCAAATATAGGAATTCAACAAATCCCCGCTAAGTCGATTAATCCAAACATTACACTAATCTACTTATAATGTTGTACGCACGCACGAACATAAGCAGCGTTATCATTAAAAAAAAAGAACAAAAAAAAAAAGAACGCCTTCGAATCAAATCACATATGTAATCCGACAGTAATCGAATAGAAGAAAACATCTCACTCTCTGCTGTGGTGGTGTTTTGTCTTCCATAATGGAATCATCAGCATCCTTTCAAGCGGTCGGTGTTGGTCGATCGGTGGTTATTATTTATATCAGAGCAGATAAATCACTTAAGTACTTCAAAAACACCAACTCGGGGAACCCAAACGACAAGCAATCCTTTCCTTTCATCAGATAAATCGTTGCCGATGTCGAGAGAGTTTGTCCAGTGTGGCGTGCGCTTTAGAAAGAGGTCAACATACAACAACAACAACAACAAAAAATGTTTTGAAAAGATTTTCATCGGTATGTTGTTTTTGGCGGGTGGCAAGTCAAAGTACTCTGCCGAAAATTGTCTTCTGTTAGGTTTTCTCTTTGATGATGGAATTCTCCCGGTTAATCTAAATTAGTCATCATCAGTTGCTTTTAAATGGGGATGTTGAATGAAAGGCGCTTATTGATGACGCGTGTCGGTCACTTACTTACTTTTTTTTTTGGGGGGTAGCAAAACGTTTCAATAACGACCGATGACAGCGAATTGGGACTCATTAGTTTCCTTAACATTCGTTTTGAGCTTCGTCTTTCAAATTCGATGGTCATTATTTAATTTGTATGTGTAGCGGTAGGGTTCGCGTGTGTGGTTTTGTCAGAAGCGGCAAGGGATTTCATTTTTTACGTTGAAGTAAAGTGAACTTACAAATGTGAGAAAAGGTTCAAATTTGGCTGAAATAACGAGTACACAGTTTTATTTTATATATTAACGTTATTTAACGTTATTAATCGTCTTCGATTCCCAGACAGACGTCGGGTGCAGTAGAGGCGTAGCAGTGCACTCAACTGACCTCAACCAACTTAAAGTGCGCAACTGGGGGAAGTTAGCTAGGGACCGTCTAATTGGAGAGGTATGTTGCTTGATGCCCAGGTGTTGACTTTAATTTCAATCGTACGAGTCATTTTTGAGAAGTTTCCGTTTAACCAAAACTGATATACAGTACAGGTGACATTGGTTGCCAATTAAAAAGAAACACTTGAATCGATTAAGCCGTTTAGCCTCCAGGCGCTTTTACGGCCTAAAAGTCCTTAGCTTACTCCAGATGCGCACTTTATATTTATATTTAATTTTTGATGAGATGCAGTTGTCAGAGTTAATAGCAAAGCCCAGGTAGACAAAGTCCCTTACTAACTCAAAGTTATATCTGTCATTTGTGACGTTTTGTTTAATTCGTTGATGTTGTATGTGTTTTGCGATTTGACAGCATATACTTGGCCTTGCCCTCATTTTCTGTTAAACCAATTTTTGCCGCTTCTTTCCCAATACTAACAAACGTTGCTATGACATCAAGTTCAGTCCGACCAATGCGCTGTGATTGTGCTGGTCTTGGCTTTAGATTTTTGCACATTCTTTTCAAGAATGAGGATATAGAAGTCACATGGCAGTACGTCGCCTTGTCTAAATCCTCTTTTGCGTCGCGTCGGTGAGGTCGTTTACTTCCCAGATGGAGCAGCGAGAATTTTCCATCGTCATCCTGCAAAGACAGATGAGTTTGGATGGCATACAAGAACAAGATATATGTCTGTATACTTCCTTCCTATAAATGCTGTCGTATGCGGCTTTGAAATCTATAAATAGGTGGTAGGTGTCAATTCGGACTTCTTGTTTTTTTTTTTCAGAAGTGTGAAGATTTGATCAGCTGTTGGTCATTGGTAAACGCTATCAGGTGTTCACATATAATGGAAGATAGAATCTTGTAGGCCATATTAACAGGTGACTTTTTAAGAGTTAACTTTTTTCAGGTTGACAGCACTGGTTAGTAATGCGTGCAAACGTCATCTGTCAAAGTGTGAAGATGACTTTCCTAGTAAAGGAAGTGATAAGAACCGATCAGGTCATTGGTAAACGCTTTCAGGTGTTCACATATTATGGAAGATAGAATCTTGTAGGCCATATTAACAGGTGACTTTTTAAGAGTTAACTTTTTTCAGGTTGACAGCACTGGTTAGTAATTGCGTCCAAACGTCATCTGTCAAAGTGAAAAGATTTCAGTATCCTCTGCCATTTAATCATGGAAAGACTTACAAACGAGCACCGATTGCAAATTATCAAAATTCGTGCTGTGTGAAAAATTTGCACCGTTCGTTACGACCATATTATGGTCGTCATAATCGAACTGGTGAATCAGCAATTCGTGCTGTTATCAACAAATTTCGCACCAGATTTACTTTGTTGGACATTAAACCATCGAGTCGCATGCGTACATTGAATACCGAAGAGAGCATTGCAGTCGTAGAGTCGAATCTTAATGAAGATCGTGAAATGTCAATTCGTCGCCGTTCACAACAATTGGGCATGTGTTATTCAACCAGATGGAAAGTTTTACGTGTCGATTTGGATTTGAAAGCCTAAAAAACTCGTAGCCTTAGAATAGCTCCATGAAAATCGGCTGTTATAAGGAAAAATTGTGTTCAGCGATGAGGCTCATTTTTGGCTCAACGGATACGTAAATAAGCAAAACTGTCGCATCTGGAGTGATGAACAGCCACATGCCATACAAGAATTACCTATGCATCCCGAAAAGACGACAGTTTGGTGTGGTTTATGTGCTGGTGGCATCATCGGTCCATTTTTCTTCAATGACGACCGTGGAACGATATCGAGCGATGATACGCGACTTTTTTTTGCCCCAGTTCGCTGAGTTGAACTTGGTTGACATGTGATTTCATCAAGACTTTGCCACATGTCGGATGAATTTGATGAGCAGCTTATCTCTCGAAAATGCCTTTTGAGTTGGCCGCCAGGATCGTGTGATTTAATGGATATGATTATTTCTTGTGGGGCTATGTAAAGTCGTTAGTCTATGTAGACAAGCCGAACAAGATTGAAGCCATACAGGATAACATAACACGCGTAGGTCGTGGAATACAGGCCGCCGAAATGCTCAAAAAAGTGACGCAACGTTCCGAATGGACTATTTGAAACGGAGCCACAACCTTTACATGAAGTTGTCTTAGAAATGTGAATGGCAAAGGACTATTTATCGATTACAATCAAATTTTTGAATATTTGATGCAAATTTTAGTGTTTTATTCGATTTTTAAAATAAAACTTCGCTTAAAAAATCACCCGTTAGGAAGACATATTCCTCTGTGGCTTACGCTGTTCAGAGGATTCCATTTTTTTATGGATCGGACATATGATGCTGAGTTTCCATATTTCAGGGATACTTTTCCCCAACCAAATTTAGCATATGAATTGTTGAATGTTACTTACCAAATCATCTCCGCCGGTTTTATAAAGCTCGTGGGCATGTCGTCATTTCCGGCATTTGTTAAGCTTAAGTTTGAAAATTGCTGGCCTTACTTCACATAGTTCGGGTGTTGGTTGTCTTTGTCAATATTGAATGGTTCGTACTGACTGACAATCGTAGATTGCTCGTTATCGTCGTTTAGCATTCTGAATAAGTGGTTGCTCCATATCCTGAGCCACGAATGTGTCATAAATACGATATTTCCTTGTTCATCACGACAGGGTTCTGTCCGATTCTTGTAAACGTGGCTTTGACGTTAACCATGCCTGGAGTGACACCTCTTTGTATCGTCGATCGCGCGCATTTTCTGGTCTTATTGCTCTTACTGAAAATCCGATGTTCTTACCTCCTTCTTTACCTATAGAGCACAATTTTTCCCGGCAGCTTAGCTTTATATGCCTTGGCTGCGAGCATCTGCCAGCATTCATCTTGCTGGTAGGCGCGATAAACCAAGCACATCAGTTGCTTGTTGAATGTCAAAGGACATTTTAGAAAAAAACATTTTGATGATGATGAGGACAATTTCACAGAAAACAAACTCAACATTTTCCGTTTATAAAATCACCCCGCTTTGGGTCCAGCTATATCTCTCATTGAACAACTTTATTGGAACATAAAATATGATGGAATTGGAATTTTACCTACATAGCTGGTTATAGGAATCACTGGAAAATTCTACTTCGTTTGTGCAAAACTTTACTTCACAAAACTAAATCTTGATCATTAAAAAACAAAAAGTGATTTTCAGCGATAACTTAAATTAAAAATTAAAATATTTTTGGATAATCTTGTTTTAAAATTCATAAACTTTGTTTTGACAGCAACCAATGATTGAATTTATAACAAAGCCGCAAGAAAAAGCAAATTTCCAATGAAGATTATCAATTAAAACTTTAACTGGACCCTTAATTGAGTTTTTGGATATTTTTTATACATGCATATACTATTTCTCGTTAAAATATAATTAAACAAAATAACACTGGAAGTATTTTTATTGAAATGCGATTTGGCAGCACTTTTGTTTAACAAAAGCCATAAGAAGTGTGCGTATATATGTGGTTTAGTTGATACGCATTAGGTACTCATCATATAAAAATAAAACGAAATTTTCCTAATTGACTTGTTGATGCGGTATTTTCTATAATTGGATTCGCAATTAAAATTACGTCGAACATTGCGTTTTTTCGAACTATGCATTTGATCATGTGATGATTTTTAGCAAAGTTGTTGTGATGGGCCCACGAAGGTTTCTGAGTTGATACGACCAATTTTCGACAATGGCGTCCAGTGTCATTCCAATGAATTTTATTTATTGCCGTGACAGTTTTTGAATTGAAACGAAAACAGCTAACGTATGATGACGTTTCAAGTTGTGAAAAATGTGAAATTGTGAAATTCATGTCCGGCTTACATTGAACGGACAATTTTGTCGTTTTTTGAATAGTTTTGTGCATTTAATTGTTAGTTAAATTAATTTAAATAAATAATTCAATCAAATTGAATTTTCGTATTTTCCGTGAGGTGCGTCCAGTGGTACAAGCAAGGCTTTTCTTCTTTTACTCATTTTGGTAACCATACGATCACAAAATAATATTGCACTGGCCATTGCATCATCTGGAATTGCGGCAAATCTTTTGGATGATGACCGAACAGCGCATTCAGCATTGAAACCGCCGTTGAATTTGCAAAATACTGAGACACCAACATGCAACATCAGCAAAAATTTTGGAATGGCGAATGTAAAATGTCTCAGAAGAAAGCATTGAATGCGCTTGATCATACACTGCGAAATTTGAGAGGAAACGCATGGATCTTCGATAGCGCACTGATTTTACTGTCTGGTGCTTTTTGACAAGCACTGCCGGTTAATCCACGTTCAATATCCGCTGATGAACTTAGTGCATTCCTCAAATCATCAGTTTTATGGCGTAATTTACAGAAATTGACTTTGAAAACCAACATGCGTGTACGGGATGCATCGGCTGGAAAATTTCAAAAACAATTATCGAACATTGGAAATGGGCGAATGCAAATTGATGAATCTACGCAATGTATCACCTTTCCAGCAAACTTTTGTATGATCACAGAAAGCATAGAGGAATTGATGCAAAAAGTTTTCTTAAAACGTTGTACAGAACTACAAAAATTATCAGTGGATCAGTACGCTTGCTATATTAGCGGCCAAAAACATCGATGTCAATACCATCAGCTTCACTATTCAGAATGGAATACCCGGCGAAACGATAACATAATATGAATCCATCGATACTCTGTTGAATCAAGACAAAGTTGTCAACTATCCAACTGAGTTCTTGAATTCGCTTGCATGCTTGCACGTTCTTACATTGAAAATTGGCGTACCCATCATTCTTTTTCGAAACATAAATCCACAACGACTTTGCAACGGACACAGATTCTCAGTCAAGAAAATGATGACCAATGTTATCGAGGCAACAATTTTGACTGGAAAATTCAAAGGTGAAGACGTCTGTTGCCCAATGATCCTGACAGATATGCCATTCGAGTTATAACGTTTGTAGTTCCCGGTGCGACTCGCTTTCGCAATGGCTATCAACAAAGAACAAGGACAATCGCTGCAAGTCTGTGGATTAAATTTGGCTTGCTCACGCTATGTGGCTTGCTCACGCTTCGGAAAACCTGTCAGATGTTTTTTTTTTGCTTTGGAAATGACGTGACGAGCTCTAATATTGGTTACTCACAGCATCTGTCAGAGCTGAGGAAATTCATTTTCATCGTTCTTATCGATAATCTCTGACGTTATGAATGTTTTTACTTTGACGTATAATATCATCCGACTCTTTATTGACAGCTCATCATTTTCTTGGCTTCTTACGTATGGTTAAAGGGTTTTAACATGACTTATGTACCTTTTGTTCGCCATAAAAGCCCGTAAAATCATTATTGGTTTTAAAAACCACATATATTAATGGGAAAAAATTATTTGTATCGTGTTTTTCAACAGGGACGCTACAAAAGTTGAGCGACAGGGACAGCAAACGACGCCATATTTCTTGCCGCTCCTTTGACATTTCTCTTCAGTAAGGTTTGCCATTTCATGATAGAAAGATATACGATCCAACAACGAGTCGAAATTATTAAAATTTACAACCGAAATCCGGAGTCAGTGGCCTCAACGTTAAGAGCGCTACGTCCAATTTATGGTCGTCATAATCGCCCTAGCAGATCAACAATTGAGCATCTAGTGGAAAAATTTGAATCCACAGGCACAGTACAAAATGTTCCCGTGCCCGTGGGACAAAGAAGTGCCCGTAGTGTCGAGCATATTGTTGCCGCTGAGGCTACAGTTGGAGAAAGCCCAAATGTGCCTCTCACACGTCGTTCTCAAGCGTTGGGCATCTCTGTGACGTCGTTGTGTCGAATTTTGCGAAAAGATCTTGGCCTACATCCTTACAAGATTAAATTGACGCAAGAACTGAAGCCGCTTGACCACCAGAAGCGTCGTATGTTCGCGAATTGGGCTGAGCAACAACTTGAAAATGATTCTGATTTTCATCGAAAAATCATCTTCAGGGATGAGGCTCATTTCTGGCTGAATGGCTTCGTCAATAAACAAAATATGCGGCATTGGTCAGGCAGCAATCCACACGTACTCCATGAGTCATCATTGTATCCCGAAAAAAATACTATTTGGTGTGGTTTATGGGCCGGCGGCGTCATTGGGCCGTACTTCTTCCGTTATGATCAAGACCGGCCGTTACTGTGAATGGGAATCGCTACCGTTCAATGATAACCGAATATTTTTGGCCCCAATTGGATGATATGGACTTGGAGGACATGTGGTTCCAACAGGACGGCGCCACAAGTCACACAGCGAATGTCACAATCAATTTATTGGAAACCAAGTTTGGAGAACGTGTTATCTCACGAAATGGTCCAGTCGCTTGGACGCCTCGGTCGTGCGATTTGACGCCGTTAGACTGTTTACTGTGGGGCTACGTCATGTCAATGGTCTATGCCAACAAGCCAGCGACGATTGATGAACTTCGTACGAATATCGAACGTGAAATTGCAGCAGTATCGGCCGATTTATGGTTGAAAACCGTCGAAAATTGGGTTCAGGGTCTGGACTTCTGCAAGCGTGCCCGTGGTGGCCATGCTAAAGAAATCGAGTTCCATACATACTGGCATCGAACGTACTTTCACAGGAATAAAGAATTTCATTGATATCCAAAACCGTTTTTGTTTTACTTAAGAAAAACTTTTCTAGCGCTCCTATTGAAAAAATCCTTTAGATACGTTTGGTTGCCAATGTTATGATGGTTCCATGTTGCAATGGTATCGAATGGCATTGAATTGCCGACTCCAACTCTTAGAAGAACCAATTATTGTTTTGAATTATAGCCTCTTTCTAGTCATAATTTGGCAAATCAAGGTTTATCTGAAGACTGTTCTTTTACGCAGCAATGGGATTGGTAATCTTCCAAAGCCGCATGTTCCTCGAACTAAAAGCATAAGAAATCGTAGACCAGTAAAGCTGTTAATGCGTCTATGATGAACACCCAGGACATTTCAGATCTTCTTCAATGGTACGATTTGATTAACTCTTGATTGATCTCTTTCTTGGCGAATTTCCTTGATTCTTCGCAGCACAATCTCTACATTTGCTTCCTGCGCAAGACACTATAATGTGATTGATTATGACGATGATGGGTTGTCTAATCCTAAGAAAATTATCCGCAATGGAATATCGAGCAGTCCGAAGGTTCTTCTAGTATTCAAGGCAAGGGTTAAGGGTATAGAGTATAGAGATCGAATTTTTACAGATACTTGTGATATGTAAAAAAGCTGTGTAGGATGTTGATGTCTGTGCAAATACTGCGCCGCTTGGACGACAACCTTGAAGAGTATTGGACCAAACGAGACGTTGCCAAGACTGGCCAGTCCCGGAGCGCCAGTTGTGCCGTGAATATGGCCGCTGTTGCCGAGGATGTCGAGCTGTCGCCGGAAACATCGACCAGACGCCGTGCCTCGCAATTAGCCTTCAGCCGGTCGTCCCTAAGGCGAATTTTTATCAAAGAATTCCGCATGTTACCGTACAAAATCCAGTCCGTGCATCAGCTGCTGCCTGTCGACCGCCAAACGCATGTAACCTACGCCCAAGCCATCCTCAATCTCGATGACGGAGTGGACGATTTTTCGACCAAAATCATAATGAGCTATGAGGCTCATTTCCACCTCAACGGGTACGTGAACAAGCAAAACTATCGCTTCTGAGGCATCGAAAATCCACGAGTATTGCACGAGGAGCCTTTACACCCGCTCAAAGTTAGTCTATGGTGAGCTGTTCACGATGGAAACGTCGTCGGGCAATTTTTTTCGAAATCGCCGCTGGTCAAACGACAACAGTGGACGGTGCGCTCTATAGGGCCATGTTAACCGAGTTTTTTCTGCCGCAATTGGACGATTTAGGACTGAAGGACATCTGGTTCCAACAGGGCGGAGCAACGGCACACAGTGCGCGAGCCACAACCGATATTCATGAGAGCCGAATAACATCGGATGACTTCTTTTGGCCCACCTGTTATATGCGAGAAAGGTCAATAAATGAAGAACATTATGAGATGTACCAAGATGTGGATGTATAGGTGGTAAACACACTTTTACCACATTAGGCTTATGAACTGAAATCTTCCAGCCATGAAATTCTTCAAATCCCAGACTTCAGGTTTGAAAGGGCATGGAACCTCCAAGGGGAGTATCGAGCGATCGCTGATGCCAAGGCGCTTGAAAAGAACGACTGTAAGCAATATGTCCAGGGTCCAAAAGGATGGGAGGCTGCCTGTTTCCATGAAGAGACTCCACCATGGGTAGTGAAAGAAACGTAGGCTTTTCCATCTCATACTGTTCTCCCTGAACCATTTAGTTTTCGAAACGAAGGGTTCACTCCTGAAGTGCTTGTATATGACGGACCATGCATGCTGCTTTGAAGGAGCTCATGGCTAGTGGCTAGTGCAGAGAACTGGCGAAATGAATAGATTTGCCGCACAAATACTTTCTCTTGGTGGATTGTGTGAAACTGCGAGAATTTGAAACCATATCATGTCCAAATTTATGCGTTGCTCATTGGCTAAAGCAAGTCAACTTATCGTTACAGATTCCTATATCACAAAGGAGTTAAACGAATCAAGTCTTCTGTGATGTCGGACAAAATTGTATATCTGTACGCAAATCTTTGTACCCAGTCTGAATATATAAATGCTTCGGCTTTCCAGCCGTGTAGTTAGTATTTAAAGTAGCGATTGTTAGCCTAAGCCCTTGGTTCCCACTTTGGTCAACATATTTATTCAACTAACCAGTTGATAATTGCCCGAAAGCTACGAAGTCTAGAAGGATAAATGCGTTGCTGCAAGTGATATCTATTGAAGGAAATCCTAGCCATGCTTGTAAAGCCTACATTTTAAACTGCGTCCTCATTTAATTGTCACTGGAGATTCCTGGTTACATGTCACTTCCACTAAGGCTCCCACTTGGGGGTTCAACAGTCATCAACACCATCTACTCGCGCTTATGCAACATTCCTTGGAATATTTTGTTTCCTATCCAACGGAGAAGGGGAATTCCAATCATCCCGCACTTTCACATCCAGATGGGGTCAGCAATTTTTTTTTCAGCTAGTCTATCCCTTCTTCCGATGAAATCATACGACAATTAGCAATCAGCATCCGTTTTGGCCGGCCATTTTTTTTTTTTTTCAATTTTCTCGTCAGTCATCAAATGCCTGCTACTGACAGCTGGAGAACCAGTTAATACATGTCCTTAAAAAAGGACATTTTTAATTCACTGTTAACAGCGAGAAGTAATCCTTTTCCGCGAAGTTATTATTACGCTGAACGGTCTACAACTCCTGTGACGTTTTTTTTTTAATTTCTTTCGTTTGTTTTGTTAAAAACAAGTAATTGTCCTGCAGTGGGTGAAAGTCCTGAGTATTTATGTCCTGTTTCGTTTTTTGTTGTGTCTTTTACCACTCCCTCATGCTCTTGCTTCATACTTTGTGATGTCCTTGCGCGTGTTCCACTGCAGTTTTGTTTTTACTCTTCTGACTGAGGTTTTTGCGGTTTTGTGGAGTTTCTCCACCGAGTTCTGAGCCGGAGAGGGTGTGGCTGTGGGCGGTTGGGCAGTAATAGCAGGCGCTCACTTTTTCCCAACCCCCTTTTGAGGATATTTATTTAGTTTGGCGAAACGTTTTGTGGTTTTATTATTTGTAAATATACGAATTAATGTCCTTTGAAGAGGAGCAGCCCTTATGGTTACATTGTTGGGCATTGTCATACTATTACGAGGATAATGACGTTTGTCGGCTACCTATTTGTTTGGGGCCATGAAAAGCTCATTAAAAAATAAATTCGCAAAAGCAAATGCATTCCGCAAAACGGAGGTTAATTAAAGGGATGCAAACGACCTGCGGAACGCCTGCAACAAAGTAGATTGGTTTGATAATAACTCAGGAGGGGCGTTGTTGGTGTTTATTTTTTTTTTTTTTGGAGCACATCGTTCTGACATAAATCCTTTGAATGATCACATAATTTGTTGCAATAAATGTCGGAGTCGGGACGTGTGTGCCAATGCCGACACGTGTTGCAAGTCTTTGCGGAACGAAGCTCTGGGTACTTTAAATTAATTTGATGAGCGGTACGGCTGGCGGTAAAAATTCAGACGATAGGCGTTTGTTTTACGATCGGTGGGTTGTTTTGAATTTTCGGTGGTCTTACAATGGCTTGAAGAAGGATGGGATGGTTTGATTTATCGCCCACTTGAAAGTGTAATAATTTTGGATTTTTTCTTCTTTTTTATTGCAGGGAAGAGCTTCACACTGACGATCACCGTGTCAACGAGTCCGCCACAGGTAGCGACTTATGGAAAGGCGATCAAAGTTACGGTTGACGGACCACGGGAGCCACGATCAAAGACGAGTAAGTAGTTTGTGATTGTAGGACTTAGATGGACATTGGTACAACGATATATTTGTATGCGATTAATGTACCTTTAGATCATGGAGATATACTCAACATTTTGTTCAGTATGTCCTTGAGTATGTATATTTGGGTCCTTCTATGTGGTCATATCTCCATGATCATGCATTTGAAGGAAAACTTGGTTAATTTGGATGTTTGTACGGAATGAAACCCAATTAACGCTTAGTTGCGACATTTTGTTTCCAAATATTTGGTCGATGGTTTTTGTTTCCGGTGATGGTGTCTATAAGGGTGTCTTGACGCCGGGAAAGTCCACAACTGATTTAATCTTTATACACTTTACCAAGTCTAAATCACACCAGTCCTAATTAGGGTGCTAATCTCTTGAGAAAAATATTCTTGTTTAAGAGGAATCCCAATGAAGGAGGAGCTAGCCCAAAAACACTGAGGTACAAAAAATCTCCAAAGAAAGGAGCGCTCCATCTGCTTGACAATGCTGAACAGATCAAACATCAGCACTTTTATCGGTTTCCTTACAGGACACTGTCCGATAGGCCTACACGCAATAAGACTGGACCTCTCCAGCAATAACTTCTGTAGAAGCTGCTTAAACGAAGAAGAGAAACAACGTATTACCTTCTATGCTCTTGTCCAGCCCTCTCAGTCAAAAGGAAGTTTTTTCTGGGAGAGTACTCCTTCGATAATCTAGGTGAGCTGGCTGATATCAATGTCAGAAACGTCCTACGTTACATAGTTAGCTCTGAATGGTTCAATTAGACGAACGAATACAGGAAAGTCGACAAATCCACGTGGTACCAAAACGGACTTTTATGATCTAAATGTCGCGGTTCGCGTGCAGCGACTTCAACCTAACCTAACATAAGAAGCCCGTTGCCGTTGAAGTGTAAATTAAGGTTTCAATGGCCAAAACAAGCTATTATGCTTTAAAATTTCCATTCTCGATTGAGCTGCGCAACACATAATCGTTGATCAGTCACAGTACCCAGTCAGCCTTTAAAAATTAGGCCCAATGACACATCTTTTGTAAATGGCGCACAATGCAGGGACTTTGAGAAGATGTAATCCCTCCTCATGTCTCGCGATTGACACGTATACTGTCAGTGCTCAGGTGTGCAATTTTGTTCATGTTTGCGTATCCGTTCAAATTAAAGTGAGCCTCCCCGTGAGTTTCATCGATGAATTTCGACCGAAAATCCACCACAGCATTGTTGAGGCTTAGAAAAGCATGAGCGTAGTTAAGACCTGGCATTCTACAGGTAGTTGATGATTGATATTTCTTGTAAGGGAACATCCATCTTCAAGTTGTTCAATGAAATCCGCTGCAGAGACGAACGTGTAAGGCCAATTGCGTGGCATGTCGTCTAATAGATGTCGGTGGCAGCAATTTTTTTTCCGAATGAGATTGGAGGTATGAGCTATTCGGCTATCCAGTCTTTTCAAGGCGTATGATGGCTGACAATTTTCTTGTGAAGAATTGGAACATCCAAATATGGCAACACAAGTTCATATAGGCCCAGTGGCGTAGCGTGGGTTTGGGGCCGTCCAAGGCAGACCCAATTTATGGCGCCCCTTTTAATTTTGTTCACACAATAAAAAAAAAACATTGTCTACGGTTTCGACCAGTTATACCTTAACATAAAGGGGGTCATTCATTTTTCGGTTTCGAAAGTAAAGCTAAATAAAAATCACACAGCGAAACATTTTTGATAAACAGTTTAACCACCAATACATGTATGAATGCGCAGCGATACATTTTTGAAAAACAGTTTAACCACCAATACATGTATGAATGCGCTTATCTCGAGAACTGCTGAATAGATTTCGATTTCACTTTTTCGATCTACATTTCCCTGGGAATGCTTTAGTAATTGCTCTATCACTTACAGGAGCTGAGTATTAAAATTGCGCCCGGGGAAGTCGGGCCGGGTTAGTTTCATCATAAGCGCGAAAAACAATATCATACAATGGGCCGGCCGCCTCGGGAAGATTAGCAGGCTGCTATTCTTTTGAGGTATCTCTGCCATAACTTGAGTAATGTTTGTTTCTATTGCATCTAGAGTTCGGGGATAGTTTGCGTGAACACGGTCATTTGCGTAGCTCCACAGAAAAAAAAGTCGAATGGCGTCAAATCGCATGATCTTGGTTGCCAATTCACGTCGGCAAAACGTAAAATTACGTGACCAGGAAACTTCTCACGCAATAAAGCCATAATTGGTCCATAACAAAGCCACATATTGTCCAATTCATGATCTTCATTGGCCGGCCAAAAAAAAAATCTGTTATCATTCTACCACATTGCTCCGAATTGACTGTAACCGTCTCCCCATTGGCATCTTCGAAGAAACGGGGACCAATGACAACTTTTGACCATAGAGCACACCAAACAGTCAATTTGCCAGGATGCAACGGCACCTCTTCGATCACTTTTGGGATTTGTTAAGCCTCATATGCGGTAATTTTGTTTGTTTACATACCCACCCAGTGAGAAATGTGCCTCATCGCTGAAGAAAATGTTGTTCGGAATATTGGTGTTTATTGTCTGTTGTTTCAACACCCAAGAAGAGTATCTATACGGCGTTGTGATAAATCAGAAATGGGCTTCAATTGCTGCGCTATTTGAACTTAATGAGGTTGAAGATGCATATACAAATGCAAAATATGCCATAGTGAGGTATACGACAAGTTCAATTGCTGCGAATGCCAAGAAATCGACAAACTCGAATCATCAGCAATACTTGCACTTGGCACATTATTTTCGACTGAGCATGCATTTCAGTGGCGCCACGGGCTCAGTGGCGCGATGTTTAGTGCGACGAACTGCGCGCCCTCCTCTCGTGATGATCTGACAAATCATCCGAGTAGTATCAATAATCACGAAAAGCTTATCTCAAATTCGACGTTCGGAGTCGGCATAAGACAGGAGGTCCCACCATCGTGCAAGAAGTACACACGCACACATGGTGATAAAGCTCGGCAATCGGTACTAACAAACCTGTTACGCCAAAAATTTGTATTTGCATGCATTTCAATGATGTAATGCATCCCTTGTAAGCCGTCCATCAGCAAAGCTTCCACTCAAAAAAGGTACGTGCGACATTTTGCAAAAGGCAATATGGAGTGGTTGAAATATATAAGTTTGCTGTTAAGCAACATGAGGAATGTCTGATTACTTACAGGGTTAATGCCGGTTATATATTAACCGCTCCGAATTGGCTACACGGGGCCTGTGTCTCTCTCTACGCCACTGTATAGATACCCAAACCGAATTTCTCCCTTTATATGTGCGTGAGAAGTGAATTCAGGCATAAGTCTTCTCAACATCGTCTACAAGATTCTATCTGCCGTAATATGTGAACGCCTGAAACCGTTTACCAATAACCTGATCGAGGAAAGTCCAAAGCCGATCAAATTTTCACACTTTGGCAGATCTTGAAAAAAATCGATACCCACCACCTTTTCATCGATTTCAAAGCCGCATACGACAGCATTTATAGAGACGAACTATACAGAGCGATGTCTAGTTTTGGTATACCTCCCAAGCTCGTCCGTTTGTGTAGGATGACTGACAATGGAGAATTCTCGCGGCTCCATCAGGGTCGGAAACGACCTCACCGACACATTCGATACCAAAAAAGGATTTAGGTTGTCATGTGACTTCTTCAATTTGATTCTTGAGAGGATTGTGCAAAACTCCCGAGCCAAAACCAAAAGCACAATTTTCCAAAAACCGGTGCAACTACTAGCATACGCCGACGATATTGACATCATTGGTAGGACTCAACGTGATGTCATAGCCACGTTAGCTGGTAAAGAGAAGGAAGCGGCAAAAATGGGATCAGCAGTAAATGAGGACAAGACAAAGTATATGCTGTCAACACGAAAGGACACAATACATCGACGAATCGGACAGAACGTCCCAATTGAGAGTTATAAATTTGAGGTAGTACGGGACTTTGTCTCCGCTATTAACTCTGACAAGAACATCACATCAGGAATTAAGCGAAGAATTACTCTTGCCAACCGCTAGTAGTAAGCCCCCACACAAACTACTAAGGAGATGATATATAAGTCCCTGATCATCCCAGTCCTGCTCTACGGCGCTGAGGCATGGACCGTCTCAAAAGCGGATGAAGAAAGCCTTGGTCGATTCGAGAGGAAATTTCTTTGAAAATTCTTCGGTTCCGTTTGCGTTGACGGGCTATGGAGATAAAGATTCAACCAAGAACTATACGAGCTGTACAGCGACATGCCCCTGGTCAAAAAACTCCACATTGGACGTTTAAGATGGCTAGGACATGTAGAACGAATGAACACCAATTCTCCGCCTCGCAGAGTCATCGACTCCAATAGCAAACGTCGGCCGTAGTAGAGGAAGACCTCGTCTTAAGTGGCGCGCACAAGTAGAAACCGACCTCAACCAACTTGGGGTACGCAACTGGAGGCAGGTAGCTAAGGACCGGGCTATTTGGAGAGGCATGTTGGTTGATTCCCAGGTTCATTCCGGACTGTAGTACTTTAGCAAGCAAGTAAGTAAGAAGCGAAGTCATTTTTTTTTTGCCACCAAGAAGAGGACCTCCTGTTAAACGCTGAATCCGATTGGTCAATTTTAAAAGTTACTCATGGCAGTGTAACTTTTGTATGTTTGTCAGACTATCGCAAGAGGTGGAGTGTGGAAAAACACGTGTTTTTACCTTCGGCATTTGAACCAGGGTGGATGGTCTTAGTAGTCCAATGCAATTACCACTAGATCAGTGCACCAACTCGGTAGAAATATTGTCACGAGTATTCTGAAATCTTGCGGAATATAGCGTTCCAAGGATTGTGTTTGTGTATTCCACACTTGTGAAAATTATGCAAAAAAAAAAAATCGCATTTACAACAGTAAAAGCATCTCCCGATAGGGTGATTTATTTTGGTTCACTCTGTAAAACCGTGAGCTTGATGTGAATGTAGTCCGAAGGTTAAAACCAAGTTGACATTAGGTCAGCTATCTACCTATATACTGACAGAATGCACAACAGTGAGATTGATGTGGATGTAGTCCGAAGGATAAAACCATGTGGACAACATTACCTCAGCTAGCTGTATTGATAGAATTCACAACCGTGAGCTTGATGTGGATGTAGTCCGATTGATTGATAGAATGCACTGTGATGCTCCAGCCAAGAAACTCATCAAAACTTAGCCTCCAGATTCGATTCGAAAAGGTCGTACGAACCTTAAGATTAGGGATTTCAGAAAACTTGATATGAGTGACCCTAAGCAACATACCCAGGAAGAAACAGGATTGAGGGCTGTCTAAGGGGTTTTTTGTCTAATTATCAATCGCGCTTAAGCTTACCATATTGGAATCAGTTTTTGACGAGACGAACAACAAAGTCCTTGCAAAAATTCATCAAATCGAATACTCTGCTAAAAATACCCATACGCTCAAAAAAAATATTTTTTTCTCAACTGAAACACATTTTCCTCCACCTTCACAAGGAAACGATTTTTTTTTCTTAGACTCATGCATAATTGTTACAGCATCCTGCTGTTATAATCCTTGTACACTCCTCATCATTGCCTTTCTTTTCGCCTTAAAACAGTCAGCAGCATCTGTTTGATACAGTTTTGACAGACCATTGTTGTGTCACTTTCGCTCAAATGGTGTACAACTACAAATTATGATTAACGATTGGAAAAAAGGACGAAAGGCGGTTTCCTTATTAATGTCACGTCAAAACATTAGATTGACTAGGAGTACACAATTCGAACGCCCAGCGATGGAAAGGAAACGAGCATAATGTGTAATTAGAGACCATTATGCCGACTTTTGTCCATCGCAATTGGCAGAAGTAGGAACTTGAGTTAATTTTTTTTTTTTCAACCAGAAAGCATGGTGGCATGTTGTGGGTTACTGTGTCAGGATAACGTCAAAATGCAGTTTTTTTTTCTGCACAGCATTTTTTATTCCATTTTCCTTGTTGTTACGTTATACCTTCTGATGTAATGCGACCAGAGCGGCTATAGCGGAACCTCATTGTTTGCTATTTGTTGCGGTTTTGAAAAATTTAAAACAAGTGCAGGCACTTTGAAGAACTTTATTCATACTCACACATGTATTATTGTACTCACACAACAACAATTGAACTAATTTTTCATATTATGGTTTTCTTTGTTTTCCGTTTTTTTTTTAGGTCCGCCTGGTGGTCATCAATTTCGCGCCTTGGGTCTGGGTCAACGATCTTTCCCCGTCGATCCGTTCTCCAGCCATTTTCGTGAATTAGAGACATTAAGACGTAAGGCTCCTACTGGCTCATCGCTAGCACCATTAGGCAGCAATCACTCATCCTCCAATAGTACAATAAATTCCGACTGTCAGGGCTATAAGCCAAATGCACCGCAGATACAAGGTAAGATACATTTTTTGAGAAAATTGAGATTGGGATATATTTTCATGAAAAATTGCTTATTACCTCTGGATTTTGTTAATGGAGACGTTGTGGGAGTCGGTTCTTCTATTTATTTGATAAATTCCTCTTGATGGTAGGGACTATCTAGCCTAAGTGGATAAATGCGCGGTTGTTTGGTCTTAATTGTAGAACTTACTTTCAGAGAAAGAAAAGGGGAAAATGGTGATATAATTATAACGTGGTTTCCATTCATCAGTCGATACAATTTAAATTGGTTAATCTTCAAGATGATTGCGATGTGAAGTGCAGTGGTTTTTGTTGCTACTTGGTATCTGCGTTTCAACTTTAGTACATTTTTGCATCAGATTTTGGGACGGTAGTTAAATGGTTTGGTAATGTAAAAGCGTTCACAACTCTAAAGTTTCAAACAAGACTTAAAGGTGCCGCCATTTTTGCGAGTGTTTAGGGTTAGTAAAATTTTCTTGTGTCATAAGAGTTTGACAGTGGTCTTTGGTTCAATTTCCGAAAGTGACAATACCTGCGTTCTTTTTGTACTTCTCCACATCTTGCAAAAGACTTACAAACAATCAAGAGTAAGGCTGCGGTTACGACAAATCATAGCAAGCGTTGGTGTTAGTGCGCTAGTAAATCGAATATATGGATAATCAATAACGAAGTCGCGTATCATGCGGTGAAGACGAGAGCTGCCGTTGAGCTCTAAAGTCCGGAAGAACGCCGGCATTTCAGAAAGAAGAAAAAAGAGCAAGAAAAGCATGCGATCGAGGATATAGAGAGGTACCACTGCAGGAACGATGTTCGCAAGTTTTACCAAAGTGTAAAACGTCAAAGCCAAGGATACAAGGCTCGAACAGAATACTGTCGAGATGAACAAGGAAATATCGTAGTAGAGACACAGTCGATGCTGAGGATATGGAAGAACCACTTCAGGCAGCACGAACCATTCAATATTGGCAACGAAAGCGAAAACTGCCAACCACCTGACTTGAGTCAAGTGAGGATAGCAATATCTAAACTCAAGCTTATTAAGGCTGCCAGAAATGATGGCCTTTCCGCAGAGCTTTATAAAGCCGACTTGGTAAGTAACATCCACCAACTTATAAGTAAAATCTGGTCGGAAGAAAGTATGCCTAAATGGAACCTAAGCATCGTTTGCCGGCTCAAAAAAAAGGAGACGTCTAAACTGCGCCAAATACAGAGGCATAAGTCTCCTCAACATCGCCTACAAGATCCTATCTACCGTAATATGTGAACGCCTGAAACCGTTTACCAACAACCAGACCGACCCCTAGAAGTGTGGTTTTAAGCCAGGAAAGTCCAACGATCAAATTTTCACACTTCGGCAAATCCTGAAAAAACCCCAAGAAATCGATACCCACCACCTTTTCGTCGATTTCAAAGCCACATACGACAGCAGTTATAGAGACGAACTATACAGAGCCATGTCTAGTTATGGTATACCGCCCAAACTCGTCCGCTTGTGTTGGATGACAGTAGAGAATTATCGCTACCCCATCAGGGTCGGAAACGACCTTACCGACACATTCGATACCAAAAAAAGGATTTAGGCAAGGCGATGCGCTGTCATGCGACTTCTTCAATTGTGTAAAACTCCCGAGCCAATACCAGAAGCACAACTTTCCAAAAACCGGTTTAACCAACGTGATGTCATAGCCAGGCTTGCTAGTATAGAGAAGGAAGCGGCAAAAATGAGTGTAGCAGTAAATGAGGGCAAGACAAGGTATATGCTGTCAACACGAAAGGACACAAAACATCGACGAATTGGACAGAACGTCACCATTGCCGATATGCAGTGATTTCTGTCCCACCAATGATTTGAGGTCAAATAGTGGCGGTTCGAGAGATTGATCAATGCCGGTGGCAGATCCTTTTCTCGCAATTTCATTGCCCTGTATGCCTTCGTGTCAGGGGTACCTCAAGAACCTTTAGCTCTTCACGAAAACACTTCACAAGCTTAGATTTTATCTCGACATCAGAGATTGCTTTTATTGCAGCCTGACTGTCATTGAAGATGGTGAACTCATCTGGTGGTATCGCCAGTATCGAGGTCGCTTTGGTTGCCTCTGCTACTGCCAATAGTTCAGCCTGGCTGAGCTCAGTTAGACAAAAATTCAAGATTAAGTGTTTCGAATTACACTCCAGCTTCCCTGTAGGTATGGTTCTCATTACACTAGTAGCTCCCAGATGGGTGACTTTATTGGTGGTTTGCCACCAGACAAGTCTCCCATATGTTTATATGGGTCTTAAAATGGCCGTATATATCGATTGGATAATCTTGGAGTTCTGAACCTATTTTTTCACCGAATATTCGTTTACTGTGTCCTTTTATATGCTTTCGCATAAATGTATCTAGCTTCCAGTTGAGTTTTTTGTCAAGAATAACATTCAACGATTTTGCGCTATTGGCTAGTTTGAGGGTAGTCCCGTCAATAACCGGTAGGTTGGATATTTCTCTCGTTGGTTAATAGAAAAAGTTCTGTTTTTAATTGTTTTATCCACTCGTTAATAGTGGATAGGAAATTCCCTTTATTTAGTATCCTTACATCGTCTGCGCGTGGGCTTTGACTTTTTGACTTGACTTATTGCGTTGATGTGTGCCTCTTGATGTGTGGCTCACAGCACTTGGTTTGAAGGCTCCTTCAACGTCGAGAAAGGCTGGTAGTGTGAATTCCTTCGTCGTCAGGCAGGAGCCTTAGACGCCAACTTATACCAACTCTTTTAATAAAACCAATCAAAATTATAAACAGATATATTGAAGTAATCAAAATTAAAGTGTTTTATAATGTCAGTAATATTGTTTTTTTTAAAGACAGGATTCGCGAAATATTTGAAGTATTTGCAGGCAAAAAAAATGTCTCTTAGGCCCTTCATTTTCTAAGCGCTTCAATTATAAAACGTCATGGTTCTTCCCGACTGGGACTAATTTCTGAAAATTTTCAGATATTTCGATAACTTCACAAAACACTTTCGACGGAATTTTTTTAATGAAATGGCTCCCTGATGGTAGCCTTGAACTGAACCACTCTTATAAACATCTGTAAATTTAAAGTATTCACTGGTTTTCTTTTTTTTGTCTTTTAAATACAATTGCACTCTGGCATATTTTCTGTTCACTAAATCAAAATTCATTTCAAATTCTGTCAACTCTCAAAAGCATATTAGTTTCAACTAATTTGATTGTCAGTTTTCCTGTAAAACAGCGTCAACTACTGTCAAAAGAGACTTTTTTGTTGAAAATTGAACTAATTCTGGCAAATACTGTCAATTCGCAGGAAGTTCCCGAAGTCCGAACGCTTTTTTCTAACCATAAAAAATGACACATGAGTGGCGTTAGGTTTGTTCAGTGGGTGAACATGTTGGATGCGTTCAAAGCTACTAGCTTTCATATATCGATGATTTTTTTTTTTTTGAAACTAGAGTTTAAGTAATTACAGAATAGCGTAGCATACGCATTAAACATCAAACATAACAAATTAATTGAAAATAGCATTCACTGTCATATGCTGGATTGAAGACCTAATCCTTTACAAATTTGTTTTTGTTGATTACTTAATAATGGAGTAGATAAACACATGCATACATGAAAGGGTTGAACATTGTACACATGCTGGTGTACTCATAGTTCCCCATTTACTGTTGTAATACCAACTCAGTCGGGCTAGCGAATTGTTTCATATCCCGTGAATATTTTCTCATAATAAATCGAAGTATTTCGCTTGTTAAAAGATGTCAAAAATTTATGGCGATGATGACGATGACAACGACAAAGTTCAGGTGTGTACATGAGTCTCAGTCTACGAGCCCGCCGTTCAAACATATTTTGATTAATTAGCCTTTCGTAACGAAGAATGTTTTCATTACTTAAGCCAATTATTCAATGTTCGCGAGACAATCCAGTTTTTTTTTTTTGGCTCTTAAGGTTTTAAAGAGGGAACGGGTGTTATTGCTTCTTTGAAGGATGAGTTGTTGGGAAATGGATTCATGAAAACAAGAAATTTAAGCAAAGTGAAAGTTAGCAACTACTGGTTAGGTAAGATATAATGCAGACAAATTGATTTACATCCATAACATCTTGTTCTTTAAAGGTGGGACATATTGACGAGAAGCCTCACATATTTGAGAGCTTTTGTCAGTATTTCACAAGAACTGGAGAAGTGAAGAAGTATGTATTGCCACTTTCGGGATTTGAACGCGTTTAGCAGTCCAACGCTCTAACCAGTAGGCCAATGCAGAAACACTTCATCTGGTCTAAGGCCCAACAATCATAATGGGACTCAGATAAAATACAAAATCTTGCTATTTAACTAAAAGGTAGGAGACTCACTTGTAACGAAGACCATAGTCTCGCTCGAATATAGGAATATCTAACAATGTTTTAGGTCGATTAGAGGCTGGGTCGTCTGTTGGTCTCTTTTTAAAAATACTCGATATTTTTCAACGTTTGTCGCATTTTTGAAAGGAGTTATCTTGCGGTTTTATCATGAAGTGTTTAGCCTTATATATGTATCCGTTGAAAGAATTTCCGAAACGAAAGTCAATTCCGACCGGAACTCAGTTTACCATCGAAATATCCATCGGGGAACAAATCAAATGAAGCATACACTCGCGTACGTTTGACAATCTGTCAGCTGTGTAATTCTATAAATGGAAAAAAGGAGTGAACAAAATATTTAAACAAATTTTTCTTGTTGCGTTCTTGTCGTTTTTTTTAGAGCACGATTTTCTAGTAATACCCAAAATAATTTTATTTGTTACTTTACTCACAATTTTGGGGTGATTTCCATTTTCGTAAGAATTCCGCAACAATTTTTCGTCGTATAACTTCCGAAGAAGTTCAACGCGTAGCTGTCAAAAATTGTTGATGCAATAGTCCGAGGGAGTGATCATGTGCGATGCATTTGCATGTCGGAAGATCTGCTCGAAACGCATATCCAAATATATACTGTATACTCTGTAAAAAATCCTCCGATATAGAACAAATCAGAGAAAATGTTGTTCCGAACGGATACCTCTATAGAGGTGATTATTTCATTCAAATAACCGCATCGTCTGGCTTAACAACGGATGATTTTTTAGGACTTAAGTTTTTCATGTTGTCAGCACTGGTTAGTAATGGCGTCCAAACGTCATCTTTCAAAGTGAAAAGTTTTCAGTATACTGTGACATTTAATCATGGAAAGACTTTTAAACGAGCAAAGATTGCAAAATATTATCAAAATTCGTATCCTCTGAAAAATGTGCACCGTTTGTTACGACCATATTATGGTTGTCATACTCGACCTGGTGAATCAGCAATTCGTGCTGTTATCACCAAATTTCGCACCAAATTTACTTTGTTGGACATTAAACCATCGACTCGCATGGGTACAGTGTGTACCGAAGAGAACATTGTAGTCGTAGCATCCAATATTAATGAAGATCGTGAAATGTCAATTCGTAGCAGTTCTCAGCAATTTTACGTGTCGTTTTGGGTTTGAAAGCCTTTAAAATTCAACTCATGCAAGAACTTAAGCCGAATGACCTACCACAACGTCTAATTTTTGGTGAATGGGCCTTAGAACAAACAGCTCCATGAAAATCCACTGTTTTATCGAAAAATTGTGTTCAGCGATGAGGCTCATTTCTGGCTCAACGGATACGTTAATAAGCAAAACTGCATCTGGAGTGATGAACACCCACATGCCATACAAGAATTACCGATGCATCCTAAAAAAACGACAGTTTGGTGTGGTTCATGGGCTGGTGGCATCATCGGTCCATTTTTCTTCAAAGAATTCCGTGGAAGAAACGTTACCATCAACGTCGAACGATATCGAGCCATGATACGCGATTTTTTTTGCCCCAGTTGGCTGAATTGAACTTGGTTGACCTGTGGTTTCATCAAGACGGTGTCACATGCCACACAGCTCGTGAAACAATGGAAATGTTGAAGGATGAATTTGGTGAGCAGCTTATCTCACGAAATGGCCCTGTGAGTTGGCCGCCAAGATCATGCGATTTAACCTTTTTTGATTATTTCTTGTGAGGTTATGTAAAGTCGTTAGTCTATGTGGACAAGCCGAACACGATTGAAGCCTTACAAGATAACATAACACGCATAATTCGCGAAATACATGCCGAAATATTCGAAACAGTGACGCAAAATTGGACCTTCCGAATGGACCATCTGAAATGAATCCGCGGACAACATTTACATGAAGTTGTCTTTAAAACGTAAATGGCTAAGGTCTATTTGTCGACTACAATAGAATTTTCAAATATTTTTTTGCAAATTAGAGAGATTTATTCGATTTTTAAAAAAACTACGCTTAAAAAATCACCCTAAGAAAACCACCTTCTGAACCCAATTTTTCAATACTTTTTCGATAATTTCAGTCCGTATTTCACGATTGGCTGGACCAGCATTGCTTGTAGGCTGTGACCAGACGTCCACTTTTAAGGTGACATGTCATCTTTTTGTACAAAAACAAAAAAAATTTCGGTATATTTTTGAAAAACATGCAATTTGTCCTTATTTTCTCAGTAAACCAAATTTTTCGACATCACAAAAATACAATAAAACTTTTTATAAAAATCAGAAATTTTTTGCATATTTTTGCTATGAATACGACCAAACATTATAATGTCATTCAGATGACGCGTTGAGAACAAAAAAAAGGACTTTATCTGCCAGCTTCATGGTATGGGCAGGCGGTTTGCACGTCCACACACGATAAACGAGATCCAAATATTTGGCGGGCTGTGCGAGTACGACCCGCCATAGATATTTTTCTTGTATGCAGTCGTCATCTGTATGATTTTATAATCTTTAATACGACCATAGAGTATAGAACTACATAGAGTGCGCATCACAGCTAAAATTTGTGTTGCCGTTTCAGACGCGGGAAATTTCGTAGATCGTATGAGTCGGCAAGGCTGTTGTTTGATGCTATGGTAGCAATGTGAACATTGGGGTATCAATATCAGTACCCCACATAGAAAATATTCGTTGTATGAGATGCGCACTCTATGTAGTTCTATACTCTTCGATACGACTTAACATATTTTTAACTTCTGAACACAAGGCCATATTTTTGTATACCCTATCCCATAGGGGTATGTTTAGTATGTTTTGATGGATATTAGGATATTTTAAAGGATTGGCTCAGAATCGATAGCTGAGTCTGTATTGCCATGTCTGTCTGTCTGTCCATCCGTTCGTCCATCTGTGTTGCACGGGATTTTCGGTGATAAAATTTGGTATATAGACTCTCTGTTCGACGAAGCAGGGTAAGTGTAAAAATTGTCCGTCCAGTTTTTAGTAAAACGTTATTTTCCAAATGTATATTACATGTATATAAGGTTTTGTTGCCATGCCCATTTCTTAGGGGCATTTTCAGTAAAAAACGTTTTCAGTACAGTTTTTAAATATTCGAAAGAACTTTCGATGCAAAATCATTGGTCATGTTAATATAAAATGTTCGTCACTTGATCAGTTTAACCCTCACCCACTTTTTGGTGTTGCTAAAAAAAATTTTTTTTTTTTTATTTTTTGTTGTGCGATTCTTCACTTGAGATTTTTGCAGGTATCCTCTTTTTCGTTGGCATGAATCTGGTTACCCTATTCTTAAGTAGCAGAATTGTTAGTGGATTATTTAAAAAAGTTTATTCAACAAAAAAAGTTTATCGGCTTCAAGTTACAGTTCAAAACAATGTTACCACTTGTCACGTAGCCAGGTCTTGGTGGAATCAAATCTTGACTATGTTTGAATTCTAAAATCTACCAAATTATCCCTTTTATTATCATGCCATGGAAGCGCTCTCAATTGACTGTTTATTTCTTCCGTCATTACATTGGAAAAAAGGGGTTCGTATATGTTCTCGGGCTATGTCGCACACTTCTGGCAACAGTTGCAATATTCTCCGTTTCACGAACAGAACGAGTATGTGCGGTTATCGATCTGTAAACCAGTTTCGGTAACCTTCTTCAAAAACTTGAGTACAGCAGCTTCAGTTGCCGGGCTATTTGGTCAGAAATGTCTGTTACTTTTTTTTCGCAAAACTTTTCAATGTCTCGCATCGCTGATCACTAGAAAATCGTTTGCATTTCGTACCCCGGGCATATAATTCTGAGTTACTGTCAATCTTTTGAGGTAACTGTCAGTTTCAAAATAGCATTGGGCCAGAGAGCTGCATGCGGTCATGTTTTTCTACCTTGCGATAGACTCATAAAAAAGCAGTTCGGATGTATACCGCCATCGCAACTCGCACCCTATGGATAGTTGTGTCGAGAATGATTTCAACAAAAGATTTAATCAGCGTATGGCTCTCTTGCATATTCAAGTATTAATTTTGTGAGTGTTGTATTGAGCACCACCGCTTCTGAAGTGAACGCTGCAGTGAGATTCATTTAAAAACCGTAAAGTATAAATGTGTTGTATGGAAAGATGTGGTGTATCGGTGCAGATCGGTGCAGATGCATACAGACTTTTTAAAACCTACTTACATCGGTATCTCCTATTCTTTCATCTTCAGTTTCTACAAAAAAAATAACTCTCCGCCCAAGGTCACTTTTAAGAGCATCACACTTTCATTTGAATTAATTGCACGTTTTAACAAACAAACACAAATCAAACCACAAAACACACCTAACGTTCGTCATAAACCATCTAGATCCCATTAAAACAAGCGTTTTGACTTAACCTATAGGCACCTACAAATGACTCGCTTAAACTCCCTCCAGTGAGTCATTTTATTTAGTTTCCGAACACCAAAACCTGCTAATTTATTCAATCAATAAATTGTTACAAAATTAAACAGATGAGCTACACACCAACTACCAGCTGAACGAGCGCCTCCCTGGACTGCCCACACGCATGCAGCACCAGCACCATGTCTCATGCGATTTCTAGGCAAAACTACGTCCACCATTCATTCATAGAACCAGATTTATTTTTATGAAGACTACTTTTATAACCAGGTATACGGAGAGTTAATATTTTCGGCGACATTTCTTTATTCTGATGCCGAAAAGGGGATGCGGCATCGAGGCGCTAATAAACGACCGGAAATGCTTCATTTTTCATCATCACTAGCGCCCCTGACTCCGCCGCTATCCAAATAAACGATTTCGCATGAGAAGATATGTATTAGCAAACTCGATTCGAATACATTTACGGACTTACGATACGCATAATCTTGGCGCCAAATTTATGCCAAATTGCGGATATCCGCAAATCAATCAAAATGCGGTCACAGATGGCTCTTAAGTCGTTTTGCATTTGAATATTGTCCGTCTCGGGTGCAATTTGAAAATGCTGCCATTATGCAACACTATCTACCGTTTGTGCTAAGTTTACAGTTATAATATGATGCACCACTGAAACCAACTAACTAACCGACCGACCGACCGACCAACCGCCGAAAAATAAATGCAAACCGCACCATTCTGGCCCCCGAAACGAAGTTGTGGTAAAGACAAAACCACATCGACTTCCGTCTACGTCGATTGCCTTGCCCAAAACCTTTAGTTTTGCAGGAGTTGGATGTGCCATCAGACCATTCAATCATCCAAGTGTGCAACAGGTCGACCTTTGTGGACTTCTTCGGGCCGAAAAGTGTGAGAACAAACCCCCGGCAGAAGTTAGAGTCGTAACTGTTGTATTTTTTGTATCATGACACTTTCGCCGAATACAAGGAAGTTGCACGCATGATCTTAAGCTGGAAGATGCATTGGAGGTTGCCCCCTTGCCGCCCTAAATTTGATTGTAATCAAATACCACTGAGGAGGGAGCATAAAACGCACACCGAACTCATTTCAATTTGATGATATACGGCCGGCGAACGGCGAAGGCGGCCGGCTTGGTGACTCCCCCCCCCCCCCTGGGTTGCATGTCAATTTGCTCTCCAGCAGATTCAGTTGATAGGCTGAAGGCTGCCCACTCCTGTTGGGTCGCTGCGCTGTGTGCCAGCGACAATGACAAAGAGCTCGTGGAGCGAATTCCTTGTTTCCAGGTTGCGATTAGTTGGAGTTCACGTTTGTGTGTGTGTGTTTGCTTTGTAGTTCTTTATCGTTTTCGCTCGAACGAGTATCGCTTGCGCACAGTGTAAACGGAGGAGGAGGACGACGACGACGACAACGCAGGGAATATCGCATGCCATTGTTGTGTGTACCTTCGAAGGTGAAATTAATATTGCGGCAAAATATTATTTTCCAATCGGTAAACATACACTTTATTGAACCGATTGAATTTCAATTGTCGTCTTCGTCAACATCACGTCGTCATCCTCATCATCATCGTCGTCGTCGTAGTCGTCAATGTCGCTGTTAACTGCAGATGGGGTTGCTAATAGATTGCTGGTGACTTTTTCAGGCTTCGTATTGGCAGACTTGTATATTTGATTGCGTATCGATAGAGAGACGTGTGCGACGGCTAGCGTCTTCAATTTATGGAAGCACTCTGCTTCCAACTGATCTGTTTGATGAAATGTCATCTGCCTTAGTAGTGATTGAGTTTCTGCGATTATTTCATTGAATAAGCCAGCAATACATGGTGTTCCTGTAAACTAAATGAGACTTTACTTTTGAGGCGCATACATAGGCCAAATGACTTACCGTAGTTTGAGGTTTAGCCTCAACAATGTGGTTAGAAGTTACAGCTAAAAGAGGCGTTGGTACATTAAAATCTTAGGCTAAGATTTAAACAATGGAGTTGTTTTTAGCTAGTACTTCTCCATGTCATGCAAATCTATAACTCCTTATTATCGCTTCAAGTTGGTGGCATTGTTCTACAAAAACGAGATATCCGACATGAGCGGCTTATACAGGGCCTCAAACCCAGTTTCTTCCTTCATTTGTGTGAGCGAAGTTATTATTTTTGACCCACAGTATCCGAAGGACAAATTTGAGAAGCTTCTCAAGATAGTGTTACTCTTGGAAGTTTTTTAGACTTTCGCAAGAGGTAACGCAGTGAAAGGGATACAGTGTTATCACTTTCGAGATTTGCATCAGTGTCCGCGGTTAGAAGTTCAATGCACTTATCTGTTGGTAAGACTACTATTAGGCAGTGATTATACAGTTTTGGCCAAAAGAAGTCATCCGATGTTGTTTTGCCTTCAGAATATCGGTTGTGGCTCACGCAGTGTGTGCCGTTGCGTTGTCCTGTTGGAATCACATTCCCTCCAGTCCTAATTCGTCCAATTGCGGCAAAAAAAACTTGGTTAACATGGCCCTATAGCACGCACCGTCCACTGTTGTCGTTTGAATAGCAGCGTTCTCGAAAAAAAATGGCTCGATGACTTCTGCAGCGTGAAGAGCGCACCATGCAGTAACTTTGAGCGGGTGTAATGGCTCCGCGTGCATTACTCGTGGTGCCCCAGAAACGATAGTTCCCGCTGAGATGGCAATGAGCCTCATCGCTCATTATGATTTTGGTCGAAAAATCGTCCACTCCGATTATTCCGCATTCTTGGAGAGCTATCGCTCCATGGCTTGTTCACTTATATTCTACATCTGTCTAGTCCACAAATGGCAAAACAGATGTGACATTGCCGGCCATTTGCAAAAATAAGAGCATCTTCCAATAGGGTGATCTCTTTTGGTCATCCTTGTATTTGTAATCGCCTTTCATCCAGATTTACCTGACAACCTGTCATTAATTTTGTCCGGATGACGGATTTGGTCATGTGATAGGAACTATCTTCTTAGGCTAAAAATAGAAGCCCTAGCGTCATATGGTGATTACCCGCTAAAGAATGACACACACATATGACCCTCGGATGACTCTATTTTCGTGACTGCAGCTAGTTGTCCGGGTGAGCAAATTAGCCATGGACAGAACAGGTAATTCTGGGTACAGTAAGACGCCTAAGAGTATATATTGTGATGTCATTATTAGGGCTCATAGATGACCTCCGGATGAGACTTTTTTCTGATTTTAGCTAGTTGTCCTGATTAAAATCAGTTTGGTAATGTGGTACGAATTATGACCTTAGGCTACAATCAGACTTATAGTGGTGACTAAATAATGATACATGGATGACCCTCGAATGCCACTATTTTTGTGGCATTAGCTAGTTGTCCAAATGACTAACTGGACATGGTGTAGGAAACATATTCTTAAGTTACAATTAAATGTTAGATGACTCTTAGATGACTGCCGGAAATGACTGCCTTCCCGCCGAGCTTTATAAAGCCAGCGGAGAAGACTATAGGTAACATCCACCAACTCATAAGCCAAATCTGGTAGGAAGAAAGTAAACCTGAAGAATGGAACCCTCTAAACTGCACCAAATACTGAGGCATAATTCTCCTCAACATCGCCTAGAAGATCCTATCTGCCGTAATATGTGGACGCCTGAAACCGTTACCCACAACCTGATCGGCCCTTGGTTTTGTGGTTTTAACCCAGGAAAGTCCACAACCGATCAAATTTTCACACTTCGGCAGATCCTAAAAAAACCCAAGAAGTCCACATCGATACCCACCATCTATTCATCGATTTCAAGGCCGCATACGACAACGTTTATAGAGACGAACTATACAGTGTGATGTCTAGTTTTGGTATACAGGCTAAGCTCGTCCGTTTGTGTAGGATGACGATGGAGAATTCTCGCTGCTCCATCAGAGTCGGAAACAATCTCACCTACACATTCAATACCAAAAACGGACTTAAGCAAGGCGATGCGCTGTCATGTGACTTCTTCAATTTGATTCTTGAGAGGATTGTGCAAAACACACGAGCCAACACCAGAGGCATAATTTTCCAAAAATCTTTACAACTACTGCTATACGGCGCTGAAGAATGGACCGTCTCAAATGCGGATGATGAAATCCTTGGTCCATTTGAGAGGAGAATTCTTCGAATCATCTTCGGTCCCATTTGCATTTACGGGCTATGGAGACGCAGATTCCACCAAGAACTATACGAGCTGTAAAGCCACATGCCCCTGGTCAAAAAAGTCCGCATTGGACGTTTAAGATGGCTAGGACAGGTAGAACGAATGGACACCAATACTCGGGGTTCGCAGAATCTTCGAATCCCAGCCAGACGTCGGACGCAGTAGAGGAAGACCTCGCCTTAAGTGGCGCGCACAAGTAGAAACTGACCTCAACCAACTTGGAGTGCGCAATTGGAGACAGTTACCTAAGGACCGGTCTAATTGGAGAGGCATGGTGATTGAGGCCCAGGTTCATTCCGTACTGAAGGCCACTTAAGTAAGTAAGTAAGACCCTCAGATGACACAATAATTGAGATTTTGTCCCGATGATTGATTTGACCATGAGGCAGGGATTACCTACGTCGGTTATAATTTAAAGTCTAGTGTGTCATATGTTGGTGGCACGCTTACCAATGACACGTAGGTGAAACAACGCATTTCCCAGGATTGTTTTTTTTTAGAACTTCAGACTATCGGTTTTCCCAAAATCTTTTTTTTTTCAATGCAAATTGAGTTTGTGGTTTGTTTGCATAAAATGGTTAAAGGACTCATATAACTTACATTACTAGGACTACAATCCGGAAGAACCTGGGGCTTGACATGCCTCTCTGTTTAGCTCAGTCTTTAGCTATCTGCATCCTGTTGTGGTCATCAAATTGGTTGAGAACGGTTTGAACTTGTGTGCGCTGCTTAGGTCATAGACTTTCTCTACTGCATTTACCATTTGGCTGGCAGATATTGAAGCTGCGATAGAAAATTGGTGATGGCCGTCAACTTTGATGATTTAGCTTACGAGTGCAAATCACTGAAACCCGATAATAAGCTTTAAGTGCCGCTTAGAATGCGTATCTGTAGCTAAAGCTTGAATCTGAGTCAAAGGTTAAAAACAAGTCAACCCGTAAGGGCTTAAACAATGTGTATCTTCATTGATTTGTAGCTTGAAGTCGAATGGAGGGCAACTTCATGCAAGAAATGTATCTCTCTTTTGACAACGATACAAAATTTCAGCTGCAAATACGCATTCTGGGCGGCCCTTTAAAATGTTAGTTGTAGCTTGAGTATTATACAACGTTCTGCTGAAACTCAATTCTACCGATTGAGGAAGGAGAAAATTATTAATTATGACTCTGCAGGGCAAGACAAGATTGGTTCAATGACTCCTCCAGTATAAGCAACACACCATACAGTGAATGTGATTGAATTTAATGGCTCTTCGTGCCTTCCTTCCGTCTACACTCAGAGTTTGAAAAGGTGAATAGTATGTTAGTTCTAGTGTTGAGAGTTCTTACTCTCGTGAATAGTGTAGGTTAGACCCGATTTCCATTCAACACCCATCAGCAAATGAACTGACAGGACTTTGTAAGGGAACGTCTTGAAGTCAAGTTATTTGGTCGATATCGAGGGAGCTCCACAACATATTGGGCCACATCAACGATGTTCTAGGCAACAGTGTACATGCTGCTAAATGACCTATTGAACTATTTCGGTACAATTATACCACGATCTTCAGCGTTCCATCCAAGCTCATCATTTTGTTTGCCTCGCAAAAATGTCAAAAGGAATTTTAATCTGTTTGTAAGGCAGGAATAGGGTGCGCCACATTTAATATCGGTATGCGGTTATTAAAAAAAAATAACCGAATTACATACAACCGGTACTTTTATTTAATTTGGTTCTTAACAATTTATTTGGTCTAATTTTTGAATAAAACAACAATCAAGTTGAACAAAGCAAAATATGCCCTTTTGCTGGGTTTTCCATCACATCCATCGAGCATTTCCGGAGGTGAAGCTATGATTTCACCATGAATGTCTGCCTGGAGCTCATCAATGGTCTAAGTCTTTCTGGTGTACACATTGCTTTTCAGATAACCCCACAAAAGAAGTCTGGAGGGGTCAGATCTGGAGGTCTGAGTGGCCAGTCAATGTCGCCATTTCCAAAAAATCACACATCCATTTAATTTTTGTTGCAGAGACAGCATTGTTTGATGTGCAGTGTGGCATGGCGCACTGTCTTGTTAAAACCAGAACCATCCTGACAATTTTTGTGGGCAAATATATTGAGCCAACATCCATCGATATAGATTCCCATCGACTGTTTCGCCTTCACTGAAGAAACATTTCCCAATGCCTTGGCAAAAAATCACATTATGGTCATGCAATGATTATTCTATTTCTCGAAAGCGGCATTTTTGCTCCTTAACGGGGCTAGCAAGTGTTGAATGGGCCTCGATGGTCATCCAATTTTGCTTTCAAAAAAAAAAAGTTCAGTGTCAACCATTCGAGGGACAGTTTGGCCGTATTTCATGCGACGTGAACGATCTGTCGGTAATATTTTTTGGTTCTTTGGAATGTCTTGAGCGTTTATAGACTGTATGTTGACGATATCCCACTATACCGTGCTCAACAAAATTGAACACCAAACGACGAATATCGTTTTTTTTTTGGCGACGACATTTTCGACGACAAGCACCATTTCGGCGTGTTGTTTAGGTGTGAAGTGATTCATGGTTAAAATGAGTTTCGGTTGATAAATGCCCAAGCTATTCAATGCTTACACATCGACATATAAGATGGCGCACCTTATATTTTATAAGCCAACTTGTATCTAATTAACATTGGACCTGTTGATTTGTATCTTAAAAATTTTGCGTGGTTATCACATGGGTCTATTATTGTCCTCAGTCGGCTTTTAACTATACCCGCTCAAAAGCCTTCGTGTTAAGCCTTCACTGATTAGGCATTTGGATCATCTCTCACAAGTTTTGTTGTCGTAATTATGAATCATCTGAACCCGATGTTTATTCATAGTTTTGTGGAACTCAGAAGGTGTCAGTTTGTGTCCAACCGTTCATTGCTTTTCGGAACATTCGACACCATTTCAACTCCGTCGAAATAGCAGCTTATCATATCTTTATCATGCACCTTTACTACTCTGTTCCAACTTGCATAATCAGCATCAGCGAAATCAAAAGGTTACTTGGGTTTTGAAACTAATAGGGCTTCTGCCAAGAAGCTTGCGTTGTTTCCATTTTCAATGTTTCGACAGTTCTTTGGACCCTGATGATATCTTTTAGTCTTCTTCAAAGCTGATACCTCTTTTGTTTTCAATTTGTCGCCATTAAATTTTGCGTAAGTCCTTGCAACACTATGCTACCAGCTACAAGTATCTTCTATGTGTAATGAACTCGTTAGGACCGAAACTATAATTTGAAAGCATGTCAAGCTACAGGCAGCACTTTTTCGTTGAACATGAAGAGCCAACACTATCCTACATCTTTCCTACAAAACGCCTTTAAATGGTTTTCGAATGGTTTAAAACTGTCAGCAAATGGTTCGTCACCAGACATTCCAAAGAGCAGTTCCTTGACAAAGCTTCACCTGCTTCAAAATCAATAAGGGCTCACATTAAATTATTAACCTGTGACAATCCGAACCAATCTCAGGTGAACAAAACAGTTGTCACTGTTTAATAGCTAAATTTATACAACAACAGATCCCACCATGCGCCACACAAGCCCCCTGCTGTGAGCTACAAAATAACTTCTTCATAACTTCCACTCGATTGCCATTAATTTGCCCTCAATTGACGTTTGGTAATTGCGAAGGACGAAGGACCTGCCATCGTTCGATGACAACCCCATTAATTATAACCCTAATGAGATAGACCCGTACTGCTAATAGCTCTATTAAGTCGTCCGCCGTCTACAGTCCGACAAACTCTCACCCCTATACATGCCTCTATTCCATTTGAAAATTACAGGTTTTGATTAATATTTTCGCATGTCTCTTTGCAGAAAACAATTTGATGGGAGCAGCCGAATGGACAGGCTACACCCCGAGCACAACAACACCGGGTGTTGGCTCATACCACACGTACCAGCCACTGCAGACGAATGCATCAAGTGCAGCAGCGGCGGCGGCAGCAGCAGCAGCTTATGGCTATGATAGTCACACAGCGGGAAACCCTCCACCAGGTCCACCACCACCACCACCTCCTCCGCCAGATCATCATGCGAATTTCCACCTGCCCACTGTCCTCACCGACATGCAACCCTTCTGTGCTTCCTCCGAGTATCATCACACAGGGATTGCGCCCACTGCAGCGGCCAGCGGTATAATGCCCCACACCCAACCGCCCATCTGTAGTCCCACTTATGGCTCGACAAAATCAGAAATAGACTCCCTCAATGCGTCGTATCCTTCATACAATAACTGGTCGAACGGCTACAACAACTATCAGTACGGAAGCTGTGCGACACAAGCTCAATATCCGGGACACACTGCGCCCACAATGGTGCTCTACCCTCAGCTGTATTCGACTGTGAATCAGAATCAAATTCACTTACACCTTCACGGCACCGACAAGTTGGAACAGTACCTAGGACCTGAGAATTCGCTGACCATAAGCTCGATTGGTGGAAGTAGGTCCGGCATAGAAATCGGAATCGGGACATCAGACCATGAATCGGCGATGATGACAAACGAGGCAGGAGAACCGCAACATTCGCATAGCGTCCAGCAGGAGAACGAAGTGCCTCAGGATCATCGAACCGATGACGATGTCGTCGATCCGGGAAGTGTTTGGCGGCCCTACTGACCGTCGGTAAATTACTTTGAAATCGAACTGAATTAGGACTGTTTTTGAGTCTTTGAGTGGTGTGTATCTCATTGAATTTCAACAAAAGATATAACAAATAAAATTGTAACGAGTGTAATAAGATTCTTTAGTAGATATAAGTAGGTAGCTAGGAGATACTTTTACAGTTTTGTATAAGAAAGGATGTATTAGATAAATGTATAAAAAAATATTGAGAATTAAAATGGAGGAAATTAATTTTTTTTTTAGCATTTAGTTAGTTTAGTGTAAATATATTTCACATAATTTATACATAAAAAATAAAATTAAAATGAAAATGAAAAATATATTCAATTTGAATGGCCATTTATATAAGAGAAATAAAATAAATGAAAATGTTTTACTATAGCATGATGTTTGGTGTGGTTATTTAGTGTTTATGAATTAACAGATTTTAGGGTGAAAGGGTCAATTAAAAGCTTCCTGCTGATTAACCTGAGGAAAAATATGTTATTATCTTAAAATCAGAAATTGCTTTCGCCATAAGAAGATTCTTGTGAAATTGAGAAGTGGACTGTAATACATTCCTTTTGTTATACAGGGTGTTGATCAACGACACGTAAAGAAACTCAAATAACTTTTTTCGCAACTTGTAAAGGGTGATCCATTTCGAGGTTCCCTACATTTTTAAAGAAAAAAACACAGAAAATTCAAATTTAATGGAGAATGTTTATTATCATTTGAAAGAACATTCTTTGGCATTTATTTTTTGAAGATTATGTCTATCAAATGTTGGCCGTTGCTACGTCGCAGATGGTCCATCCGTTGAGTCCAATTTTCGATCACTCGTTCGAGCATTTCGACTGGTAACTGGCGAATGACACGCGTGATGTTTTCCTCCAAGGCCTGAATCGAAGCGGGTTTGTCGGCATAAATGACTTTACATATCCCCACAGGAAAAAGTCTAACGTTGTGATATCACACGATCTTGGTGGCCAATCGACCGGCCCAAAACGTGAAGTTATGTGCTCACCGAAATGTTCTCTCAATAAGTCCATTGATTGATGCGATGTGTGGGAAGTGGCGCCGTCTTGCTGTAACCAAATGTCGCCGAGATCACAAGCTTCAATTTCCGGCATCAAATAGTCGGTTATCATGGCACTATAACGGTCGCCATTGACGGTTACGTTCGCACCGGCATAATTTTTAAAGAAATATGGACCGATGATTCCACCGGCCCACAAACCACACCAAACCGTTGTTTTTTCTGGATGATGTGGCAGTTCTTCAATCTCTTCAGGTTGCTCTTCGTCCTAAATGCGGCAATTTTGTTTGTTTACATACCCATTGAGCCAGAAATGGGCCTCATCGCCAAACAAAATTTGCCTCGAAAACGTCGGATCTTCTTGGAACTTTTCAAGAGCCCATAGAGCGAAGCGATGTCGCTCGGGAAGGTCGAGCGGCTTCAGTTGTTGCACAATCTGTATTTTGTACGCTTTCAATTTAAATCTTGACGTAAAATGCGCCAAGTCGTTCCATACGTCAGTCCGAGTTGCTGCGAACGGCGCCGAATCGACTCTCTACGGTCTTCATGTACACTCTCAGCTACGGCCGCTATATTTTCTTCACAGCGTGCTGGACGTGGTCTATTCGGTCGAATATTATCCAATAATGAATGCTGGGTCTCAAAATGGGTGATGGTGTTGCCAATAGTACGCTCAGTAGGCCGATTATGTTGACCATAAGTTGAGCGAAGTGCACGAAACAAATTAATCACAGAACGTGAATTTTCATAATAAAGTTGAACAATTTGTAAACGTTGTTCACGCGTAAGTCTTTCCATTATGAAATGCCAAACTATACTAAACAAAAATAACATGACAGCATGACACGACTCACACGTGATCTGTCAAAAAAGGCTATTGAAAAAAAGTATCTCTACTTGGATCACCCGTTATTACTCAATTATTTTCTAATTGGGTCATTCTTGATCGCTGCAATTCCACTTATAGACCAGGAGGTTATGAAATCTTACAGAGTTGAACGGATTTATCTTGCGGCCAATTCCTAGACTCCAGTTACCATTACAGTGCGACTATTTCCCTTAAAAAAAAAATACTATGGCCCGGTAAGGCAGCTTGATGAAGCTTCAAAAAAATTGACAATGTTCGCATAGGTCTGACATAAAAATATAGTTGGGTATAATTTCATCATCGTTATTTAAGCCTTATAAGGAAACAAATTCAAATCTTTGTACGAAATTCTCTGCAGTAACTGGCACATTTGAGCAGATAAAAAACATTTTCGCAACGCATATAAAATAGAACAGCTCCGAGGAACAGCTCCAAACAACATCTGTAATTGCGGAATTTTAGTAGTAAGGCCTTCGAGTAACTATTCCACTATCGGTAAAAGAGCTTACAACTCGATTATGATTCATCTGCTATTTTATGGAACTACATACCAACCATCTAGGATCATTTTCAAGACTTAGGATTTTTGCTTTTCGGGATTTTGGTATTTCGGGATTTTGGATTTCGGTACTCTGCCCGACTTCCAAGTCGGGCCCCCTGAACACAGATGGTGGCGGGTGAACCGAAGGGCCAACGGCAAAGCCCAATCCCGTAGTGGATACTGATGACCCAGTGTCCTAAGGGTATCTAATAAATTGGTACTGGTCCTCCAGGTTGGGGGTTATTTGTTGGGTTAACTACAGACCCTTGGAAAAAACCATTACTATTCAACCAATAGCCTCGGAAGGGACTGACTTTAATGTTGATGACCCTGCTAAAGGAAAAAAGGTCAACGACCTTCGTATCTGCACCTGAAATATAAGAACATTAAACCAGAGAGGTGCAGGGAAACAACTAGCGGAAGTCCTAAACTGCTACAAACCGATCATGGCCGCAATCCAGGATATACGATGGAATGGGCCAGAAAAAAGAGGATGAAGAACTGTGACATCTACTTCGGACCGTTTTATAGTGAACAGAAACAGCGACTATTCGGATGCGAATTTGTTATTAGTACCAGACCTAGGCTAAAAGTCTTATGTCAAAAGACTGTTATCGCGAGACCGCCAACACCTTCGCGCAACGCGTATCCCTTAACCTCTCGATTAATACCATACCACCAGCATCGAATGTCGAAGAACAATGGCAACGATGCCAACAAGCCATTAGAGCGCCCCGCAGCAAGAAACCCCGGTTTGATGAGGAATGCCAATATGTGCTCTCAGCCAAGAACGAGGCCTACAATCTAAGCTGCATGTGAAGACGAGAGCTGCCATTGAGCTCTATAGGTAGAAAAGAAGGGAAGAACACTGGCTTTTCAGAAAGAAGAAAAAAGACCAAGAAAAGTGCGTCATCGAGGATATAGAAAGGTGTGACTCCAGGAACGATGTACGCAAGTTTTACCAAAGTGTAAAACGTCAAAGCCAAGGATGCAAGGCTCGAACAGAATACTGTCGAGATGAACAAGGAAATATCGTAGTTGAGACACAGTCGATGCTGAGGATAAGGAAGAACCACCTATGCAGACTGTTAAACGGCGATGACGAACAACATTCCGCTGTCAGGAAGAACGAACCATTCAATATTGGCAACGACAACGAAAACTGCCGACCTGAGTGAAGTGAGGTTAGCAATATCTAAACTCAAGCTTAATACGGCTGCCGTAAATGACGGCCTTCCCGCCGAGCTTTATAAAGCCGGCGGGGATGAGTAGGTAAGAAACATCCACTAACTCATAAGCCAAATCTGGTCGGAAGAAAGTATGCCTGAAGAATGGAACCTCAGCATCGTTTGCCCGATCCACAAAGAAGGAGACCCTCTGAACTGCGCCAACTACAGAGGCATAAGTCTCATCAACATCGCCTACGAGACCCTATCTGCCGTTATATGTGAACACCTGAAACCTGATCGGCCCTTATCAGTGTGGTTTTAGGCCAGGAAAGTTCACAACCAATCAAATTTTCACACTTCGGCAGATCCTGAAATAAAGCCAAGATGTCCAAATCGATACACACCACCTATTCATCGAGCATTTATTGAGACGAACTAAGCAGAGACATGTCTAGTTTTGGTAAACCGCCCAGGCTCGTCCGTTCGTTAAGGGTGACGATGGAGAATTCTCGCTGCTTCATCAGGGTCGGAAACGACCCTCTCAAGTGACTTCTTCAGTTTGATTCTTGAGAGGAATGTGCAAAACTCCCGAGAAAACACCAGAGGCACGATTTTCCAAAAATCGGTGCAATTACTAACATACTCCAACGATATCGACGTCATTGGTAGGACCCCACGTGATATTGTCTTGGCCACGTTTGCCAGTATAGAGAAGGAAGCGGCAAAAATCGATTAAGCAGTAAACAACGGCAAGATTAAGTATATGCTGACAACACGAAAGGACACACAACATCGATGAATCGGACAGAACATCAACATTGACAGATATAACTTTGGTAGTATGGGGCTTTGTCTATCTCGGCTCCGCTATAAACTCCGACAACAACATCTCGTCAGAAATTGAACCAAGAATTACACTTGCCAACCACTGTTTCTTCGAGCTGAGAAGGCAATTCAGTAGTAAGGCCCTTGAACTACCAAGGAGATCCTGCGTAAGACCCTGATCATCCCAGTCCTGCTCTACGGCACTGAAGCATGGACCGTCTCAAAAGCTGGTGGAGAAATCCTTGGTCGATTTGAGAGGAAAATTCTTTTAAAAATCTTCGGTGCCGTTTGCGTTGACGGGCTATGGAGAAGAAGATTCAACCGAGAACTATACGAGCTTTATAGCGAAATACCCCTGATCAAATAACACCGCATGGGACATTTAGGAAGACTAGGATATGTACAACGAATGGATACCAGTACTCCTGCTCGCAGAGTCTTCGATTTCCAGTCAGACGTCGCACAGTGGTTTCTTTTATATGGGAAGAGCGGTCAAAATTAATAATAACACTGAATATATATAAATAAACTCTTTATTTTTACTTTTTAAATATTTTTATTAAAGTTGTTAGTGCAATAAGTCTAACACGTCTTTAGGTAAACTTGATTTTTCAGTTTTTTTCAAGAACACGGGCGTTTGATAGAAGTGGGTCCGAAGAAAGGAACAGTCTATTTATCAAATCAGTGTTGGTGGCTACTCTTGAAATTTTCCGCGTATTTTTTTCTCTAAAAGTTCTTACTTCCTTATTTTTAGCTTCAGAAGCTTCTTCAGTTAACTGCCATATGGGCAATATTGCGTGTTGGACAATTTGCCCCCCATGAATAAGCACCTTATGTACAGAAGCTGGCATATGCTACCATGGATATTCCTTAACAATTTCCTTGGCGGTTTCTAATGCATACTTTTCAAATGCATTGGCGTTCAAGGCAAAGCAACAGGCCAAAGTTTTTAATATAACTGCGCATTTCTCTATTAATGATTGTTTTACTCCAGTTATCTCAGAAGAAAGGGAAGGGTTCGCAAAAAATCTCCGAGCAGTATTTTCATCATTTAAGTTCCCCCCACCTTGCTTAGGCTTGTCAATAATGAGACCAGTTTTTTCCCTGAACTCTTTTTGAATACGTTTTTTCTGGTTTTCGTAGAGGTTTTTCAATTTTGCCTGTTCGCCATTTTTTGAATTCAAGCCTATACGCTAAATGAATAAAAAATCCAAAAAAACGTATCCACGCATGTAATGGTGATATACCGAAATCCAAACTTTCGATATTTATGTTTCTTTGCAAGGAACTTTCAATATCGTTCATGGCAGAAGGTTTGGCTCCACAAATGTAGCAGATCTGTGATGAGGTATGCGTCAAGGCATTACACACCTTTCCATCCACCATTGTTAGTTTAAGGTCATGTTTTACTAATATATTATGATCAAAAGCAGTAACAATAGTACTCGACAATTTCTCGATTTCATCTTGAATGTATTTTTGTTCTTTTCTGCTCAATTCTTCAGTTTCCTTTTTAAGTTGGAAACGCACAGGTCTACAGTATCTGGTGGATCCAGGGCGAGGATTCTGCCATACAATTTGTTTGGGTACGTCAGGATTTCCTTGTTTAAAAAGTTGAAGGGGGACATACGATGTTATGAACATGTCACTATCACTAAATTCAGCCTTGATTCGTTGTTTGTATTCTGATTGTCCGCTGCTGCCATCAAAACCCCACTTTCCAGTCAGCGTTAAATTACAGGAATCACCTTGAAAATCTTTTAATGCCTCTCCTTGCGATTCGGCGAATGAATCACTTACTGTTACTGTTTCCGGATCCGGATAGCAATATTGTTTTGCTTTTAAAACTTTTTCATAGCACGGGAATAAATCTACATATGTAGATTCATTCACCACACTCCTTATTACTTCATATTGTTTTTTAGACAACTTAGCCTCAACCAATATTTTTAGAGCGTCATTCACGTGAAGCGTTTTTCTATGCAATATATCTGTGGCTTCGCAATTTCTTAAAGCTGAGGCTATATCTGGATCTATTGATGCAATGCTTGCAAAACGTCTTCTTTTTGTTCTAGAAGAGCATTCTAAAAATGTTTTTTTTTGGCCTACCTTGCGACCTACTTGTACATGGACCATCGTTCTTTGTCAAAAAAAAGTTCTCGTTTCTTGAAGATTTGTTCCATCTTTTTAAAAAGGACTTGCATAGAACATTAATCTTTTTGACTAAATCATCACAATGTTCTAAGTTATAGACTTCTAAAAACATCTCTAAAGTTTCTTTATGCTTGGAAGCATCTCCAACCTTCCTCACCTTACGCCAAATATTAAATATATCAAGTCGTTGAAAGATTTTGGTGGATTCTACAAGTGAATAAAAACAAATTTCTTTGTCCAATCAATATTCGATTTTTTACATTTTAGCATATTTTCGCAAAAAGTGACTAATACGGCTTGAAAGGTAATAATTTTGCCTAACTAAATATGTAACTTTTGTTAGGGGCAAGCAAGGGGAACAGAAGTTATGTACTTTTTAAAGTCAACAAAAAAACACAAAAATCATATTACACCTCAATCGAGCAACGGTTTTCACAAAAAAAAGAGAGTTATTTCAAACAAAAAAATATACACAAATAATCTACATACCATGTTCTCCCGGTTCAATAACTTAAATTTCAAAAGTCGTTATTAAAAAACAATATATTTTACGTGATTTTAAATGCAAAAAATGAAAATTTTAACTTTGCTAATATTGGAAAAACACACAACTTGCACGATCGACCATAATGAAAACAATTTAGAGGAAAAAGATGACTGGAATTTATTTGTCCCGTTACTACAGATAACATTTTCATACAAAATAATAAATAAACATAACCTTGAGATTTCACCTTTTGGCCTACGGGGGGAACCACTGTGCGTCGGACGCAATAGAGAAAGACCTTCGCCTAAAGTGGCGTGCACAAGTCGAAACATGTAGTATGCAACTGGAGCAAGTTTTCTAAGAACCGGCCTAATTGGAGAGGCATGTTGGTTGAGGCCCAGGTTCATTCTGGACTGTAGCGCCACTTAAGTAAGTAAGACCTCACCTGCAATATAGGCGAAAACATGCAATCGACTTCAAGCCATGCGAAGTGCACTACTAGAGGCAGTTGGCTACAGACCGAGCTGATTTAGATGACATGTTGGTTAAGGCTCAGTTTCGCCCCCCGGAACGGTTGAGTAATAATTGAGTATTTATGTATTTTGTTGTCCTCCAAGTGGTCAATCGTTTCGGGCTTATCGGCGTATACTACCGACTTCACATATATCCTCCGCAAAAAATAGTCAACCGGCGTTAAATCACACGATCGTGGAGGCCAGTTCACAGGACCAAAACGCGAAATAATGAGCTCACTGAACGTCTTCTTCAACAAATCAATTTTGGCACGAGCTGTCTTGTTGAAAACACAGCTCCTGCACTTCATGGTTGTTCAATTGAAGAACGAAAAAGTCAGTAGTCATGGCTCTATATGGGTCACCATTGACTGTATCGTTCTGGCCAGCACCGTTTTGAAAGAAGTACGAACCAACTATTCCACAAGCCCATAAAGCTCACCAAACACTCAATTTTTGTGAATGTAATGGTCTCCCAACATACACTTAAGGATTATCATCACTCCAAATACGTAAGTTTTTTATTGACGTATCCATTCAACCAAAAGTGAGCTTCATTGCTAAACGAAATTCGCTTATAAAAATTGCGATCAACAGCAATCTGGTTTTGGGTCCATTCAACAAATCTACGCCTTTGCTAGGTGATCCCTTGGCTTCAATTCTTGCACGAGTTGGATTTTGTAAGCACGCAAACCAAGGTCTCTCCGCAATATCTTTCATGAACTCATACCCAATTCCTGTGCACGATGACGGATAGACTGATTCGGGTCTTCCTCTACGCTACGGCGCTACAACAGCAATAACTTTTTCTGTACGCACTGTACGACGTCTCTGGTGTTGCGAAAACGTTCCATAATTAATCGAATTCATTGTTCTGAAAGACTATTAAGTTGACCATAACCTGGACGTAGTGTGCAGTACGTATTTCGAACAGAGAGATGATTTTCAAAATAAATTTGCACAATTTAGAAGCGTTGTTCGGACTCCAGTCTATGCATGTTGAAATGCCAAATCAATCTAAAAATAAATCACTTGACAGCTGACAATATGGCCGCCAGTTAAAATAAATAAATAAATAAATAAATATATCAACATAGCTTCTCTTCACTTTAAATAAGCGGTCTTTAGAATGTAGGGGTACCTCTGGAATTGGCAAGTTTAAAGAAGAAATCATGAAAACCATGTCTAGAAGGCCTTGTTAATAAACCCTCCAATGAATCCCAAGGAAGAAGCGCAATCCTTTTAACAATATAAGCTTTCAAATCTCTTCAAGATCCATTTGTCGACACCATATATGGACAGGGGAGAAAGATGGTGATGATCCTCAAATTGAACTAATTACTGCGGCAATAAAGGACAAGGTGTTACCCACTTATCCAAACACGCATGCTCTTTATTTGGACAACGTTATGAACCATACCTCCCCATGTAAAGATTTCATCGAAAAACAAAACATTCCCATTCAAGACCCACGATAATTTACTGACCAATCGGACCACAAAAACCGACACCTCCTCGAATTAGCCACACGAGTCTATTCACTAGACGATGCAAATAGTTGTCAGCTGCCTGCCGCCATCGTTCTTTTCAAATTCGTTTTTTTTTTTCAAACACCTACCACATCCAATGAAAATCAGAATCTGGTCACCCAGTTATGTAATCAACGCGAAAAGCTGTATTACAATCCGCATGTTAGCAGTCCAATTATAGAACTACTATGCGCCACTTTAACGCACCGTGATATCTGTCGCAAAACACACAACGAGCCTCGGTGACAGATAGCTACGGTAGGGGTGGCGGGCGAAAGACAGCCTCTTGTCAAAGCTGCAGCAACCGAAGCCAAACGAAAGCCAGAGAGTACACGCCACCATGCACACACCACTGCCGTGCACTCGGACGGACGTGCATCATCATTCGAGCGCGAAATCGGCAGCGACATTAAAATCTCGACGCGATATCAAATTCGCTGCTCACAGCGTCGTCACCAGCTCCAGCACACAGAATGACGAAGAGCTCGCTCGCGTTCGTTCGGAGGCTACAGCGAGCGAGCACACCGATGGAATGCCGAAGCCGATGCTGATGCCGATACCAAGCCAATGCGAGAAAAATACCATGTTCTCCGTTTTCCAGATTCTGTTTCACTTTATTGGATTTTCCTGCATTGAGCTTGGTGGCTGGCTGGCCTATGCCTGAGTGTAGAGGTGTAGGTATCTATAGGTACCTGGGAAATATTCGATCACCTTGCGGTAAGAACTTTCTAATCAAAACGACGAATGCATTACTAGCCAACAATAACAACAACTCCAACGACAACGGCGGAGGAGTAACTCAATAGGTGATCCTCTGAAGTGCTGACAGAAGCCGATGGTGACGGATAAACACTGTTTTGTACGTCGTTTTCGTCATCATCATCGTCCTCTTCGTCTTTGCCTGATACTGGCGGCAGTGGTGGTGATGATGATGTTTTTGTTGTTGTTGTTCGCGTTGATGCTGCAGCAGTGCTTGTCTTGTGATCATCGCGAGCGGCTTCTTTCGATTAAGAAGGTTGACGACGGCAACAACAACAGCCAGATGGGCACACGCAGAGTACAACCACGACGACGATCAATGATGATGATGTCTTATAACAAAGTCCAGTGGCTCATGCGAGTTGGAGGGTCCAACCGATCCCGTTGATGATAATTAAGTGTTACACGAAAGAGTCATGTGAGTGTGCGCGTGGGTGGTGGAGGCAATTGATCGCGTTTGAGTACTTTAACGTATTTGTCTGGTGGAGTGGAATCTTTCGATTTCGGGACAAGTGCACGACTCTATCACTGGAATATCGCTTAACATATAAGTGTCGGAATAACTGCATATGTATGCTTTAGCAAAAGAGGATATTAGGATTTAGGATACAGAGGACAGCTTTTCGAAGAGACATAAGGGATGAACGACACACACAATGTGACACTTTTTCACCTCGGGTTTTTATACAGCTATTTGGCGCTGACATTGGACTTTACTTTCCAAGCACAACAGCATTTTCAAAATTTAGAATGTTAAGCACTCGGCAGGGTAAGGTACCCAAATAACAACTATTGCTCTATAAGGCAATACAATTTAATCTCCACAAGCAATTGTTTCTGTAGGACTTATATAGTACTTGTGCGCGGAGGTTGAGCATTTTTGCAGTCAATTGTTTGGGTTGAAGCGTGTTTAAGACATTATGCAGTAAAATTCACAAGCATTATCGAAGTTATGATGGTATAACCTCTGTAAGGTTGTTTTTAAGCTTCCGGAGATGTGTGTACATGTACCATACGTTAAGATGTTTCGGTAGAACTTCGCACAAAGTTAATCCCAAGCATAGCATGTATAGAGGTTACGAATAGGGGGTTGAAAAATCTAAGTTCAGAAGATAGGAAAAAAGGTGAAAAGATCGAGAAAAGGTGAAACGATCAGGAAAAAAGTGAAAAAATTGGGAACCTACCGAAGAATGAGTCAACACGATTCAAGTACTTCGTGGTACTTACTGGTCTTTCATGTTCCAAATTACTGCCTAGTCGATAGCGTGTTGGACTATCGTGCGACAGAATGCGAGTTCGAATCATAGTAAGATAAGATTTTTTCTATGACTAATTGCATTGAATTTCATACTTTCATAACAACGAATTGGATTTTAATTATAAGGATTGAAATTGAAATTAATAAAAGTAAATAATATAAGAAAATATAAAAACAAAAAAAAATGTTTTTTCAACTTCGGAAAGGCTTGCAAATATTTTCGGAAAGACTTTTTGCGAAGCCTACTATTTTGCTTCTGTAAGGCCTTTTATAAGCAAACAAAGATTTTGTCTGTAAGGCATATTAAAGGTTTTTAAGAAAGTCTTATAAAGTAAAAAGCTTCCAAATGTTTTATCCATAAGACTTTATACAGGTGCCAATGGAAAAATAGCTTCGATAGTGCTTTATCGAAGCAAAATTGTTAGTTGGGTTAGGACTGGTAGGATTAGGGTCCGACTGATCAAACAATTGGACTTTCTATTTTAGGGTTTTCGCTATAATTGTATTGCTTAACCGAGTTACATCAGTTTTCTGATGCTGGTCCTCGTCGTAACTCAAATAGGGTGGGGTTTATGTGGACTTCGAGGTAAATGAACACCTGAACTATAGTTGAAATATGAAGCTATCTAGATGTTGAAATGTTGTAAATGTTTGGAAAAGTATAGATGGGCAGCTTCCAAACTGAATTTTCGATCGTGTATTTTAGGCAACACGGGTGTATTAATTTTGGTCGAATCCCGATTTCCGTCATCGCTCTGTTGAACTCTAGGCGATGTATGGTTTCATACGCAGAATTAAAGACGGAGAGAAAATAATGCGTCCCGATTTGAAATTCGTTCTTCTTTTTTTAGAACTTTTCTTAGTTTCAAAATTTGGCCCACCTTCGATATGCTGGATCAAAAGGCACATTAGGTACTTGCAAATATTATAATGCTATTCAGATGACGCACTGCATACAAGAAAAATGGTTTTATGGCGGGTCGTACTGGCACAGCCCGCGATATATTTTTTTCTCGATTCTCATATGTGCACGTGCACACCGCCCGCCCGCACCTTGAAGCTGTTGAGCAAAAGTTTCGTTTTTTTGTTGTCAATGCGTCATCTGTGTGGCTTTAGAATCTTTGGTACGTGCCAACGCGTTTCATATGTGACAATATGCAGGGATATGCCTCCTTAGTTGGAGCAGGAATTGGAATCGCCCTTTGTTTAGATGAGACGTTCCAGTCATCTAATATGTTTTCGTTCATCAGGCTTTATTGATGCTTTGTTACATCCACACTTTCTTTGCAGAAACTCCGTATTTGAAGAGCTCCGTCAATAATACATCAAAACCAGCTGGATTGTTGTTCTTAAGCTTTGTGATGGCTGGGGTGATTTTTTTCAATACTAGGAGGGAGCGTTTGTATTCAACCACATATCTTCTTCTGGCTTTACGTGTCTATCATTAGACCAATACAACGGTATCGTGTCTAAGTCTGTTCGACGGCTTTGGAAACAGCATCTTCCTACTACTTCAACCTACTACGTAAAGTTCAAAGATCAGCTTGCGAATGCTTTAGCGGAGCTCTGGCTGAAAATAAATGTAATATCCACGAAGTATATTGACATATTCAGCGACAGCCAATAGGCCAACATGCAAATAGACTAGCCCTCTTCAGCAATGACTGCTATAGAAGCTGCTTGGACGAAGAAGCGAAGGATAGTATTATTCAACTTCTATGCTCTTGTCCAGCTCTATGAGAAAAAAGTAACTAACTAACCTAACCTAACCTAACCTAACCTAACCTAACCTAACCTAACCTAACCTAACCTAACCTAACCTAACCTAACCTAACCTAACCTAACCTAACCTAACCTAACCTAACCTAACCTAACCTAACCTAACCTAACCTAACCTAACCTAACCTAACCTAACCTAACCTAACCTAACCTAACCTAACCTAACCTAACCTAACCTAACCTAACCTAACCTAACCTAACCTAACCTAACCTAACCTAACCTAACCTAACCTAACCTAACCTAACCTAACCTAACCTAACCTAACCTAACCTAACCTAACCTAACCTAACCTAACCTAACCTAACCTAACCTAACCTAACCTAACCTAACCTAACCTAACCTAACCTAACCTAACCTAACCTAACCTAACCTAACCTAACCTAACCTAACCTAACCTAACCTAACCTAACCTAACCTAACCTAACCTAACCTAACCTAACCTAACCTAACCTAACCTAACCTAACCTAACCTAACCTAACCTAACCTAACCTAACCTAACCTAACCTAACCTAACCTAACCTAACCTAACCTAACCTAACCTAACCTAACCTAACCTAACCTAACCTAACCTAACCTAACCTAACCTAACCTAACCTAACCTAACCTAACCTAACCTAACCTAACCTAACCTAACCTAACCTAACCTAACCTAACCTAACCTAACCTAACCTAACCTAACCTAACCTAACCTAACCTAACCTAACCTAACCTAACCTAACCTAACCTAACCTAACCTAACCTAACCTAACCTAACCTAACCTAACCTAACCTAACCTAACCTAACCTAACCTAACCTAACCTAACCTAACCTAACCTAACCTAACCTAACCTAACCTAACCTAACCTAACCTAACCTAACCTAACCTAACCTAACCTAACCTAACCTAACCTAACCTAACCTAACCTAACCTAACCTAACCTAACCTAACCTAACCTAACCTAACCTAACCTAACCTAACCTAGGAGGGAGTGTTTCCTCTTTTTTTACTGAAGCTGGGTGGATTTCTTAGCCTCTTTCGAAAAAATGTTCATTAGGCAGTTGCTAAAAATGCTGCCCGAATGCATAAACAAATCCCTGTGCGATTGTTACTAGGTTGGCTTCGTTGTTTGGTAGAGCCTGCGTTCCTGATTTGAAGCCACCTGCCAAATGTTTGACTTTCCTGTGGAATTGACGGGTGTTCTTTTTGTTGCGAGACTCTTCGATGTCCCTAAGCTGGGAGGCTGCATGTTCTCTTTTTATCGTACGCTTGATTTTCATCTCATCCCTTCTTTAGACTTGATACTCTTACTGCCGCGTCGTGTGTTCTACGTTGTAAGACTTAATACGCCTTGATATCTGCCTTTTGTGTCATCCTTTTTGGTACTTACAAATATCATCATACCGCCGACATCTTTCCGGTTTGGCTGGTAGCATATGGCGTATTCGGTTACATCTTTGATGCTATTGTATGCACTGAGGGTACACCAGGGAGTCTCCCTCTCCGATGCTCCTCGTAGACTCTGGCGATCTCCGGCTTGCAAAGATGATCAATGTGAATGTGAAGTCTCTTTTTTTTTGCACAATTCGTAGCTTCATTTCATTGAACAGTATGACTCTGGTCTGCAACGACGATATTGTCGAAACAGCGTTTGCCCTGCTGAATTTGTGTATATCCAGGATGTTGCATGCGTGCGTCGCATCTGAGTACATGGTCGATTTGGTTGGCGATTCGACCACCTGGAAATTGGCAGGTTAATTGTGGAAGCGAAGTCGTGGACACCTAGTGTTGCTTATCACAGTAATATATGCAGCTTCAAAGTCGTCTTGCGTAAGCCATCATCTGAGGGTGTCCTTTTCAAAATACTGACTCAGTTTTTTCAAAAATTCGTACCATTGTTACTTAAAAAAATAAAATTGCACAGTATCAGCCATAACTTTTCGTATAAAAGTTGGCATTCAAGGTTTAATGTTGGCTCTGTAAATAAGATCCTGTGTTGTAAAACATTTTTATTAAAAGCTTTTATTTTCCCGAAAACGACTCTGTTGATGATATACTTGTACTGAACTCACGAACAAATGGATTTAATACCAAATTTCCTTCTCCTAGCTCAAAACGTAAGACCTAAACATCGATGACTTGCAGACGGGCGGATGGAAGGGCGGACAGACATGGTTAAATAGACTCATCACGATATTTGTACTTGATACCAATACTTTACCTTGCATGGTTGCTGGTGATGCGCCTATATTTCGCCTACATTTCGCCTATAATGCAGTCCTCCTCGGCCGACGCAAGCTTAAGGAACACCAACACATTTATAAATCGACGAGTCGTAATAGATCGTAATAGTCCCGACGCTCAAATGCAACTATCGATACCCAGACAAACGGGTAATTTTAAGCCTCAAACTTGCTACTTTATTTCAAAGGCTTTGGATCGAGTTTGGAACAGGGATTTTCTAGCAAAATTTACAGCATACGAACTTCCTCAAATGCTGTGTGACTGGAGGGAAAACTTTTTTAATGACAGATCTTCACAACTAGTGGTGGGTGGCGTTTCCCCCCAGGTAGACTCTGTTTAAGCGCTTGAGTGGCTCAAGGATCTTAATGAATTAATCATCTTTTGGGGACAACTAAAAACGTTTTTTTTTTCCTTTTTCATTTTTTCAGATGACAGTACTCGAATAGCAACTAATACAAATAAAACGCATATAAGGACCTTTGCCGAACACCAGCCGAGATGCCAACAAAATCGCTCTAAAAACGAAAACCTGCAAAAAAAGTGTTCAAATAAACTCGGAGATTATGCCGTATACAGCATTCACAAGAAAAATAAGTCTACAGTTGCGAAATGGAAAATATAAAAGAATCCTTGCATCTGATATGCATCAGAGATGGGTCAGGTGTATGATGGCAACGACATGTCACCTCTATTGCCAAATCAATAGCGTGCTTAACTTACCTTTTTAGATATAAAAGCTGTTTTATACCAGCCCACTCTATACTCTATGAGGCCAAAGTACGACCAGGTCTTGAATACTGTTTTCATATTTGGAGTTTGGCCCAGAAATAAAGACTCTATCCAAAAACGAGCTGATGATCTGACAAATCATCCGAGTAGTATCAATTGTCATGAATAGCTTATCCCAACTTAGCCGTTCGGATTCGGCTTAAAACAGGAGGTTCTTTCCTTATTTCAAATTTATAACCTTTGGCTCAATGATGACTGTAAGGGAACTGCTTTTTTATTGCAGACACTGCCCAGGTATATATATTTAAGGCACATGTCCAATTGAAGAATAATTGAAGGATCCAGTCAATGATACCAACAAACTGCTTGAAGTTCAACCAATTAAAATGCAGCACTTGAAGTGTGAGACCCTATGAACTGGACCAATTACGGAGGCATAGGTTTCCTCAAAATCACCTGTGAAATCTCATCTTCCGTAACATATGAAGGCTTGAAATCGACAACCTGATCGGCCCTCATCAGAATGGTTTTATGCCAGAAATGTCCACAACTGATCGAACCTTCGCACTTCTGCGGATCCTGAAAAAAACCCAAGAAATCCAAGTCGATACCCACCACTTAATAATCGACATCGAAGCCGCATACGAAAGCATTTATAGAGACGAACTATACAGAGCCATGTCTAGTATTGGTATACCGCCTAAACTCGTCCGTTTGTTTAGGATGACGATGGAGAATTCTCGCTGCTTCATTAGGGTTGATACCAAAAAATGATTTAGGCAAGGCGATGCGCTGTCATGTGACTTCATAAATTTAATTCTTGAGAGGATTGTGCGAAACTCCCGAGCCAACACCAGAGGCACAATCTTCCAAAAATCGATGCAACTACTAGCATACGACGACGATATTGACATCATTGGTAGGAATCAACGTGATGTCATAGCCACGTTTGCTAGTATAGAAAAGGAAGTGGACAAAATGGGTTTAGCAGTAAATGAGGTTAAGACTAAGTATATGCTGTCAACGAAAAGACCCACAACATCGACGAATGGGACAGAACGTTACCATTGACAGATATAACTTTGAGGCAGTACGGGACTTTGTCTATCTCGGCTCCGCTATTAACTCTGACAACAACAACTCGTTAGAAATTGGACGAAGAATTACTCTTGCCAACCGCTGTTTCTTCGGACTAAAGTAGTAAAGCTCTTACTTATAAGGAGATCCTATACAAGATTCTGATCATCCCAATCTTGCTCTCCGTCGCTGAAGCATGTAGCATGTACCGTGTCAAAAATGGTTGAAGAAACCCCTGGTCGATTTGATGGATGAAGAAATCCCTGGTCGATTTGAGATGAAAATTCTTCGAAAAATCTTCGGTCCCGTTTGCGTTGACGGGCTATGGAGATGAAGATTCAACCGAGCTGTACAGCGACATGCCCGTAGGCAAAAACTCCACATTGGACGTTAAGATGGCTAGGATATGTAGAATGGATAGACACCAATACTACGACTGGCAGAGTCTTCGATTCTCAGCCAGACGTCGAACGCTGTAGAGGAAGACCTCACCTTAAGTGGTGCGCACAAGCAGAAACCCACCTCAACCATCTTGTGGTTCACAACTGGAGGCAGTTGGTTGGCATGTTGGTTGAGGCCCAGGTTTGTTTCGGACTGTAGCGGCACTTAAGAGAGCGTTGAATTTGTTCAGGAGATTTTTGAATATAAGCGGTACAGCGACATACTCCTTGTCAAGAAAAATTTACACTGGCAAAAATCCTTATTATGATGCGTCTAGGACATGAAGAGTGAATGGAAACCAATATTTCGCCGCGCAGAGTCTTCGATTTCCAGCCAGACGTCGGACGCAATAGAGAAAGACCTTACCTTAAGTGGCACAGCTGGAGGCAGTTACCTAAAAACCAGACTGATTGGAGAGGCATGTTTGTTGAGGATCAGGTTCATTCGGAACTGTAGCACCACTTGATAACAGGTCCCTGCAACCCTTTTGTATGCTGAAGGGTGTAGACATCTGCCTTTGTGACAAAAGCGCATTCAGCTCTCTGTATTAGAGTAACTCGGGATAGCTCCCGCATTTTCGTTCTAGACAATCATGAGATCAAACTGCGCATAAAGAACAGTTTTTACTGCCGAAGATACGGGGGAATGACGTTGTAATGACGTTGTATCGACGATAATATTCCTCCAGTTGAGTTTTCCCCAAGCCACTAGTGGCGTAGGGCCGGAACTGACTAACGTCTTGTCTAATTTCTTGGAATCATCATCTGACAGCTCGTAAAATATTGAGAGAGTACTGTCTCTTTCCGTTTAACTATTCGATTGTTAATACTATCTATAGATACAATATTGTAGCAGACATCTCCGCTATAATATTTGTGCCAAAAATCCACACCGAGTCTTTGGTCAATGATGGCACAAAGTCAGATTAAAAATACAATCATATCAACAAAACTGACAACTAGACGTTTGTTTTCCAAGATCATGAAAAGGAGAACATTTCCTCATAAAACACAGAAAGTTGGTACAGACTTTTCCGACACATTCTTTTTAAGCTGTCGCTCATTTGACAAAGCTTTAGATTTTAAAAACAACACACCTGAAGTTAGTGAGTTGTCAAAAAAATGCACACCCACATGTAAACAAACCTTTTGACACATTAATGTTGAAAGTCACTTTAAAATATCTAAAAACAAAAGTCTATCCACACCAGCTACGCAAACTTGAATTTGGTAAGTTTTCAGAGGTTAATTACCTAGGTACCTAATTTATTTTAAGATCCAACATTTAACTTTCCAACAGTCAAAATATTTTGTACCTTCTTAAAATCGGATTAAAAGCCAACCATTCCCCTAAACCCGACAGCTACCTATTTCAAATAAATGTATCTGCATTGTTTCACGTCCAAAGGATTAATGTGCGATGGGTGTTGTTCTCCTTTGTGAAGACACACCTCCAATCCGACTATGCGCACTGTTGATGAAACAACAAAATGTTAGATGATTTCAGACAAACTCGCCCTCATGGAGAGTAATCAGTAAAGTCCACCAAAAGACCCCCAACTTCTCCACTCTGATCAAACTCATCATCTCCAGATTCAGCAGGTCCAGTCAAACTACCTACTTTCGCGCTTACAAATTTCCCCTGCGAAATGAATCGCTAAGGCCACTTAAAAAAGCTTCACCATTCCGAGAGGAATTTCATTTCTCACACAAGCTTTCAAGTCAAATACCAGCTGTGAGCTGAGTTGCCGCAAGACCAGTCGACGTCATGTCAAAGCGAAACAATTCCAAGAATCGACACATAACACGTATCGCAAGTTGAAATTAAAAAAAAAAATGAAATTTATCTCAAAACTAGCGCTCCCATGCATAAGCAAATACACTCCGATCTGGGAGGCTATTTTAAGCTTAGGAAGTTTGGTAACGCTCGTCGTTTAGGTGTAAGACACTCAACTGGTGGCCAAGTGCACTGGTCACGTCAGTGCCGCGTAAAAGGGGGTTTTGGGGATCTTGGATTTTTTTTTTATCGGACTACTCACATTTGGTATTTGTTTACGTTCTCAATTAAACCGATCATCGCGGGGGACGTAAATCATTTTGCAGCGGAACTTGCTCGTACACCAGTATCTACGTTCTGTTCTGAGTATGAGGTAATGTACACAATCAGGGGTTGCATCTGGAGTTACCCAGTGATGTGGAACCGGATTGAAATGTTTGATTTGCGAGTGTAGACATATGGTACTGAGTGTGACGGACTGGTGACACGTCATATTCTTGGCGAGTCTATTACGGCTGTCGTCACCATTTAAGGCATGATTAAGCTATCGTCTGTGGAAACGTGTTTGCAAAATAAATGAACGAGGACGGCTGGAAAACGTGACTGCGAGCAGGCGACTTGCCGATAAGAGCACCTTAAATCAATGTCGTGGTCGGATATTGAATTTTGATGGGAATCTAAGTGTCATACCTACGTAGTATGGGTTTTCCAAACAAACAAAAATAAATTGTACACCTACCTTTTTAGAATTCATCTAATTCCCGACGAGTGATTTATTGTATTAGATATGTTGAAATCGGGGGGTTCCAATTTTGGTTTGAGCAGGCTTTAAGACATTCTTAATGAAATGTTGCGTGCGTGATCTGGGTATGATGCCATTGTCCACTTCGTCATTGGTACTTACTTTAGTGCTTAAGTTGCGCTACAGTACAATTGGCCAGGTCCTTACATGAATGTCCTTAGTTTCACACTTCGAGTTGGTTAAGGTCGGTTTTTACAAGGTGGTGCAATTGTATTGTATTGATGTGAATTGACTGCCATATTGTTTGAAATTTTATTTGAAGTTGTAAAACACCTAAAAATCACTTGACAAAATGATACCGGTCAAATGACCCCCTACCTCCTTTCCATTTTGAATTTTTGCTCGCAAAACATCTGCCTCCAAATTGGTGATTATTCATTTGACCTTGACTTTCAAGGCTTTTAAGGTCGAGATTTCAAAAATCCCCAAAGGAAGCACTCTGTCTGTTGCCTTAAGATCTAGCTGTGTTGCTGCCCTGTTCAAATCGATAAACGGGAGATCACAAAAAAATTAAAATAAGAATTGTTGGTGCAACAGGCGCGTTAGTACCCAGGGCGGAGCTTTCTCATAACCATTCATGTACTTCTTGTACGATGGTGGGACCTCCTGTTTTATGACGACTCCGAACTGCGAATTTGAGATAAGCTTTTCTTGAAAACTGATACTACTTGGATGATTTTTCAGATCATCACGAGAGGAGGGCCAGTGAAAAATCATTTAGGTGTTATTGCGGATGGGAATCGAACCCAGACCTTCTGCGCGGCAGTTTATCGCACTAACCATCGCTCCACTGGAGATCACACTGCCCGGGAATTGGTTATTCAAAAATATTCCTCCTTGCCTGACTTAAGTGAGCAGTTGTTCTGTCCTATTGGAATCGAAAATTCTCGAGACGCAATTCAACAAATTGCAGCAAAAAAAACTCTTTTAACATCTACCTGTAGCGCTCACCAGTAATGCTTACTGTGGAGCCGACGGCGTTATATTATTCCTCATTGACCTACAAACTCATTAGCTAAAACCATAGTCAATAAAATCTTTCACCGCTTTGGTTTCCTTACAATGCAACTTTCATGTCATGGACTAGTCCGAGGTGTTTCAAAGCGTTTCAAAAATTATTAATGCCACCATTAGTCCGATGGTCTGGTGAAGCTAGTCAAATCGAACAATACTATAGCAATGAGTGATGACAAAGTTCAACCAAAGAAACACCTTTCGAAATTACGAATGGACATAATATGCGACTGCCATATGACTTACTTGTCGGAACCCTAGCCGAATTTGAACTAGCGAATTTGGCCAAAGGCAATGGAATCAACTTCGAGAGCTTCATGACCGAGGAGGATCTTAAGAAACGTTCGGCTCCAAAAAATAAAGCGTGGGTATGAAAGCTTTATTGGGTTCCATAGTTCCAGAAGTAAACTTTGAGTTTGGCCAATACTTCAATCGGAATGGGATGAACCGCGCGGTGTTATGGAAGTCATACCAAATGCCACCATTCAAATTTAACACGTGGTTAAATTTTAAAGGCCGATGTTGAATGTGAACCAGACCTAAATGTCAAATTTTTTTCTGCATTTCAGCTGATATTTTTCAATTCCTGACTAATTCAATTTGAACCATAGAAAGATACACAATCGAGCAACGCGTTAAAGTTATTCAGGCTTATTATGAAAATGGGCGTTCAAATCTAAATGCATATCTTGCACTTCGTCCAGTTCAACTCGTCGTCGTGCTCAAAAATTGCACCTCTCACGCTCGTCGTTGATGAACTTTATGCATAAAGACTTGCATTTACACGCTTACAAAGTGTAATTGACTCAAGAACTAAAGCCTCTTGACCATTTCAAGCGTCATCAATGGTCAAAATGGTGGCAAGAAATGGCAACAGTGGATGCTCAATTTTCGAAGAAAATCATCTTCAGTCTCATCACTGAAGATGATTTTCTTTTTCATTTTCACCTCAGTGGATTTGTCAATAAGCAGAATTGCCACATTTGCGCGAATGATAATCCAAGAGTGATTGTCGAAAAACCAATGCACCCACAAAGAGTGACTGTTTGGTACGGTTTATCGGCTGGCGGCATCATCAAGCCGTATTTTTCCCAAAATGAAGCCGGCCAGGCAGTTACTATGAATGGTGTTCGCTATCGTGTGATGATAACGAACTTTTTATGGCCCAAATTGGAAGATATGGATGTGGACGATATGTGGTTTCAACAGAACGGTGCCACTTGCCACACAGCTAACGAAACAATGGCACTTTTCCGCGACAAATTCAATGGTCGTGTTATCTCACGAGGTGGCGATGTCAAATGGCCGCCAACATCATGTGATTTGACACCGTTGGACTTCTTTCTTTGGGGTTATTTGAAAGAAAAGGTGTACGTAGATAAGCCAGCAACAATTCAAGAGCTAAGGGATGACATAATTCGGTATATTAACGGCATAGAACCTCAATTATGGATGGAGGGGTACCGCCGAGGTCGCGGAGCCCATTTGGCCGATATTTTGTTCCATACATAACTGGACCATACCAATATTATTACAATAAAAAAGAAATGACGATAATTTCCTAAACGATTTGTGTTTTATTCAAAATCAATATTGGCCCTTAAAATTTAACCACCCTTTAGAAGGAGCTAAGTTCAAAGTATAAGGTCAAATAGGCGAATCTTCTCCTTCCTGCAGTTACCGGCAAATCGCATCTTTCAAAGGTGATGAGATGAGATATGAAAGCTGATAAATCTTTAGCCTACGAAATATCCCAAAACACGAAAACTTCCCAACGACCGAAAGTATGGTTTTCGTAGCAACAGTTACACTGGTGATTTGATGACATTTCTCATCGAAAAGTTGAGCCAATCAATCCACAATGACGGAGAAAGTTAGATTGCTGCGTTTGATAATTCAAATAAAATTGATAGTGTTTGGCATCAAGCCCTTTTGTCCAAAATGCGTGAAATTAGAAATTATCTTTCAAAACGAAAAATTCAAGTTGGTCTGGATGGTTTTAAGTCTGCAACACACCAAAAAAAGTTCTGGTATTCCCCAAGGTTCCGTTTTGTCTCCAACTCTCTTTCTAATTTTTATAAATGATATCCGCTTACTTACTCACTTATTTAAGTGGCGCTGCAGTCCGGAATGAACCTGCGCCTAAGCCATGCCTCCAGTTTTGCACTCAAAGTTGGTTGAGGTCGGTTGCTACAAGTGCGCGCCTTAAGTGGCAACAAGTAGACGTCGAACAGACGTCGAACGCAGTAGGCTCCTCTACTGCGTTCGAAGTCTAGCTGGGTATCGAAGACTCTGCGAGACGGAGTATTAGTTTCCATTCTTTCTGCATGTCCTAGCCATTTTAAACGTGCAGTGTGGAGATTTTTGACTAGGGGCACGTCAAGATACAGATCGTACAGTCCTTGGTTGAACCTTTGTCTCCATTTCCCGTCAACGCAAACGGGACCGAAGATTTTTGGAAGAATTTTCCTCTCGAATCGACCAAGGATAACTTCATCCATTTTTATACGGGCTTCAGCGCTGTGGAGCAGGACTGGGATGATAAGGGTCTTGTATAGGATCGCCTTATAAGCAAGAGCTTTACTACTTTAGCCCGAGGAAATTCCGATTGGCAAGAGTAATTCTTTCAATTTCTGACGAGTTGTTGTTGTAAAAGTTAATAGCGGCGCCGAGGTAGACACAGTCCGTACTACCTCAAAGTTACCTCAAAGTTATATCTTTCAACGGTGACCTTCTGTCCAAGTTGTCGGTGTTGTGTGTCCTTTCGCGTTGACAGCATATACTTCGTCTTGCCTTCTCTAGACTTCATGGGTT
>OX463755.1:151945373-151981599 GCA_949824845.1 Rhingia rostrata | reverse complement strand
AAGAATGCAAGGCCCGAACAAAAAACTGTCGAGATGAACAAGGAAATATCGTAGTTGAGACACAGGCGATGTTGAGGATATGAAAGAACTACTTCTGCGGACTATTAATCGGCGATGACGAACAACATTCCGCTGTCAGACAGAACGCACCATTCAATACTGACGACGACAGGGAAACTTCCAACCACCCGGCTTGAGTAAAGTGAGGATAGCAATATCTAAACTCAAGCTTAATTAGGCTGCCACATCCATCAACTCAACTCATGGTCGGGTGAAAGAAAGACCCTCTTAGTCAAAACACAGAGGCATACATCGCCTACATCGCCTACGTAACAAGTATACTCCTAAACCAACCTGATCGGCCCGTATCAGTGTAGTCTTCGGCCAGGAAAGTCCACAACCGATCAATTTTTCACAGATGCTGGAAAAATTACAAGAAGTCCAAATCGATTCATCGATTTCAAAGCCGCACACGAAAGTTTTGGTATACCGCCCAAACTCATCCGTTTGTGTAGGATAACGATGACGGATTCTCGCTGCTCCATTAGGGTCGGAAACGACCTCACCGACACATTTGAAACTAAAAAAATGATTTAGGAATGCGATGCGCTGGTATGCGACTTCGTCAATTTGATTCTTGAGGGGATTGTGCAAAACTCCCGATCCATAACAAGAGACAAAATTTTCCAAAAATCGGTTTAACTATTAGCATACGCCGACGATTATATCATTGGTAGGACTCAACGTGATGTCATAGCCACGTTTGCTAGTATAGGAAAGGACGCCGCAAAAACGGGTTTAGCAGTAAATGAGGGCAAGAGTAGGTATATGCTGTCAAAACGAAAGGACACACAACATCGACGAATTGGACAGAACGTCACCATTGACCGATATAACTTTGAGGTAGTACGGTTCTTTGTATGCCTTGGCTCCGCTATCAACTCCGCTATCAACTTGCCAACCGCCGTTTCTTCGGGCTAAGAAGGTAATTTTGTAGTAAAGCCCTCAGTCGAACTACTAAGGAGATCCTATATAAGACCCTGATCATCCTAGTCCTGCTCTACTTTTCCTATAATCGTTCGCCTAATTGAACCATTCAGAGCTAACTATGTAGCGAAGGAGATTTCTGACATTGATGTCAGCCAGCTCCCCTTGATTGTCGAAGAAGTACTTTCCCAGATGAAATTTCCCTGTGCATAGAAAGCGAGTAATATTTTCCTCCTCTTCTTCGCCTAAGCAGCTTCTGCAGAAGTTATTGCTGAAGAGGCCTAGTATTCTTGCGTTTGGGCCTATCGGACAGTGTCATGTAAGGACACAATAATTATGTTGTTTGGTCTGTTCGGAATTGTCAAGCAGATGGAGCGCCTCTGGTTAAAGTTAGGCCAGAGTTGCCTGGATTTTTGACACGTTGTGCCGGTAACCATCTGCGATTTGCTTTCTTAATCACATCCAGTTTAAACTGTAAATAAATCAAATGTAGCGATGGGAATACCTATCATGTCTAATGGCGGTAGAATTTCGAGGGTTGTGCCCTGTCTGGCAAGCTTATCTGCTTTGCAATTCCCTAGTATGTCTCTGTAGTCCGGCTTACAGAAGGGGTGAATGGCAAAATGCTCCGCCATCTCGCTAAAAATGAGGAAAGTTCAGGGTTTCCTAAATCGATGTAAGAAACCCCAGACTTCAGTTCAAGGACGGGTACATATAAAACAACAGATAGGATTCAAATGTGTGTGAAAAAACCTATAGGGAACATAGGAGCAGTGAACTCTATAGTTTCCCTTGAACATCGTCGAAGTATCTCCTGCTACTGGCTACTTTAACCAGCTCCATCAACAATTCAGTCACATTAGTCATTACTCGCAAAGCTATGAATTCAAATCACTCTCAAGTGGAAGTATGCTTGAATAAAGAGATTGGTAAATAAACCGAAAAACACGAACATGGAAGCTCTACAAATTTCTGTTTATCCTTCCCATCATAGCTTAAGCAGTCATTTACAACCAATGTGCATCGGTACCTTTTTTCTTATTATCCGCGATATCCTTAGCAACCGTGCTGTAATAAAGCATATAAACGGTATTCCTAACCCCTTGAATGCGCGCAAATTACAAAAAAGAGTTAAGTATCGGTTGTATTCGCTCTACGAATTCAGTGGTACCATGGTTATCTCCACTTATTAAGCAAATGCTTCTGTAGAAATAAAATTTTGTTTTATCTAAGAAAATTGTTTGTCCAGTATATTTTTCCAAAACCCCATATTGCTATAATATACCACTCAGAAAATGCTTGAGTTAAATTACCCATCACAGAACAGTCTTTCATCCAAAAATATCTATACAGACTCCTTAAAATAAAAGTATCTCGCCTCACATCAAATCTTATTATAAGAGTCATTAATTTTCTGTGTGTGGTTTTTTTCTTTGCAGAACCCATTACCGAAGTAATTGGTGGTCCTGAGCTCCACATCAACAGAGGATCAACAATAAACCTAACATGTATAGTAAAATTCGCCCCAGAACCTCCGCCCACAGTTATTTGGTCTCATAACCGTCAAGTAAGTCAATTAGTCGCTTGTCTCACCCTACTTCGAACGCACCAACCATATATGTGTTCCGATTATTAAGTTACTGCCAGGCCACACATCTGCATGGAATTGCTCGAACCATTTGACACACATCCATGCAGATGATGGCACTCGCCCGATATAGGCGTAGGACATAGCTTTACTACCCTGCTAACTATTGGCCACGTAGTTTTACTGCATCTATAACCTTTCATATTTTTCTTTTTCTCCTCCATTTTAGGTCATAAATTTCGATTCACCCCGAGGTGGAATATCATTAGTAACAGAAAAAGGTGTCCTTACAACCAGCCGATTACTGGTTCAAAAAGCCATTCAACAGGATTCAGGACTGTATACGTGTACGCCATCAAATGCAAATCCAACATCAGTTCGAGTACATATCGTCGATGGTAAGTAGAATGGTGATTTGGACACTTCAGATACTGTATAGGAGTGGCACAATGAACGGTAGCAATTTTGTGTCCGTATCTAGGAAGTATCTAATGACGTTTTCATGTCCGTCCGGTTATAAAAATTATCTTGCCCCCCTAGTAAAATGGGAGATAAATGTTTTAGTTGAGTGTAGGTACTCTCCAATCAATAGTATCTTTTACCCATGTGAGCTAAGTCGATAACCTAGATATACTAAGTTGAGTGGATTGGATTAATGTAGAAATACGCACCAGCTTTCTCCTGGAATAGAGGTACTTACTTCATTTGATCTGCTTCTTTGCTCATCACATTTACGATACAGCCACAGAAAGTTTATCCCCTCCTGTTTCGTTTAATTGTCCCGTTTGTTGGAAGTTTTTGGAACTTTATTCCACTATCAAGGTATGGCAAAAGGAGGGCGACAAACAACACAACTAGAGCAGTTGGATACGTGGATCCCATGGATGCGCACAAACTTTCAATTGGGAAATGCTCTATATAAGTTTTTATCATCGATGTAGTCGCGCGGGATTTATCTAGCTGTCGGATGCTCTGGTTGTACCGTATGCATATATTATTAGCAAAAAAAAGTTTCCCTTTTGTTAGCCTCGAGGCTTCGACTTGGGAATGCTATGAATATCTTAAACATTCACTGATTAATCCTATGTATGGAAAATGTATCCTGCTCATGGATGTTCGCTTAGTATGTGATGCAAAATATCAATTTATCGCTGAACTACTTCTGTTAATTAGTTTAGTTTGTTCTGTGGCAATCCTGTACGCTGGTAGTTTACATAATTGGTTGGATGGCTCCTTGGGGGGAACCTTATTGTAATTAAGTTGAAAAGAAGAATAAGTGGGCAGGACGATAGCATGGAGGAATGCAGCCTGAATGTGTAGTGAATTAAAAACCAATTAAATGGAGAAAACCTCCAAGGAAGCTAGGAGTATGAGAATGAAAAAAGCTTTTTCGATAGAGCCTTTTAATTGAGCATTAGAAGTTCTCGTGTTAATTTAATATGAACGACATTGCATGCTTTAAAACAAAAACCATTGTATGATCTGGGTCAACGTAGATTTAATAGCTCATGGCTTGGCGAACTTAATAGGTTTCCAGACGATCATACTATTAATAATAACAAAACATATTTAACTCCATAATGATTTTTAGGAGGATTTTTTTTTCGAAATCCGCTGATAACTGATTGTTCACAGTTGATAGGTGAGTACTGCTAATGCAATCATCAAGGAAACACTGACTGAAACTCAGTTTATAGAAACTTACATACTTAGTGGAGCTGCAATTCGGAACGAATCTTTGGATCTCCAAAAAATCCGGTCGATATAAAGTTCGTAAAGTTCATGCTTCAATATTTATTTCATACCCCGTCAATACAGAGGCATACAGAGAGGCATACAAAGAAATTACTGATGAACTGGTGTGAAAAGGATCTGCAACCAGCATTGACCAGGCAGACCAATCTATCAAACCACCATTATGGACTTCAAATCACGGGTGGGACAGAAAACACTGAACATCGTAGGTGGATCTCCCTTCCCATGTCTCCGTCTGATAAACATTTAAGAGGATATGGTCTGAGTTTGACAAAGCAAGAACGCAAAAACTACTTCAAAGAAACAGAAAATGTGCTTAGACACTAGTAGGGATCTTTACTTGACACAACTTATCTAGGTCAGATTAGATTGCAGAGGATGCACGGGATGTGCATGCGCACTTAGACCATACAAGTTTGTTGTAATACCACGTGGATCGGTCGGCTTTCCATAATATTCGTTCGTCTACTTGAACCATTCAGAGCCACCATCTCTATTCGAGGACATGACTTACATTTGAAATTCCTAGAGAGCCTAAATAACCAATAATTAAAAAACAGATAATATTGCTCTCCGGGAAAAAGCTTCGGTAGTGCTTTATAGAAGCGAAGTTGTAAGTTGGGAGTCAGCTATCCACAACGAACTCGCTTCCTAATATGTGCAGCCTATGTAGTAAATATTTTGGATGACCGAACATTCCGAAATATTGTAAAAAAATTTGATGTCGAATGACGGCAATCGCAAGAGACCTCTCGATTAACACCATACCACCAGCATCGAATGTCGAAGAACAATGGCCGAAACTGATGTGCTAGGTTTTTCGCGGCCACCAACCAGAAACCCGTGGTTTGATGAGGAATGCCGTCATATGCTCGCTGACAAGAACGAGGCCTACAAGGCCAAGCTGTAGGTGAAGACGAGAGCTGCCATTGAGCTCTAAAGGCAGAGCAGAAGGAAAGAACACCGGCTTTTCAGAAAGAAAAAAAAGCAAGAAAATCGCACGATCGAGGATATAGAAAGGTGCCACTCTAGGAACTTTGTTCGCAAGTTTTACCAAAGTGTAAAACGTTAAAGCCAACAACAGGAACAGAAATCTGTCGAGTTGCCGAACAACATTCAACTGTCAGAGAGAACGAACTGTTCAATATCGGCGACGACAGCGAAAACTACAAACCACCTTACATTGGTAAAGTGAGAAAAGCAATATATAAACTCAAGCTTAGCAGGGCTACTGGAAATGACGGTCTTCTTGCCGACCTTTATAAGGCTGTCGGAGATGACGTGGTAAGTAATATCCCTAACTAATGAGCAAAATTTGGCCGGATGGAAGTTTGCCTATAGAAGGAACCTAAGCATTGTTTGCCCGATCCACAAAAAAGGAGACCCTCTAAGCTGCGCCAATTACAGAGGCATAAGTTTCCTCAACATCGCCTACAAGATCCTATCTGCCATAATATGTGAACTCCTGAGATCGTTTACCAACAACCTGATCGGCTCTTATCAGTGTGGTTTTATTCCGGAAAATCCACAACCGATCAAATTTCCACACTCCGGCAGATTCTGGAAAAAAACCGAAGAAGTCCAAATCGATGCCCACCATATAATCACCGATTTCAAAGCCACGTACGACAACGTTTATAGCGACGAACTATACAGAGCCATATTGTCTAGTTTTGGTATACCGCCCAAACTCATCCGATTGTGTAGGATGACGATGGAGAATTTTCGCTGCTCCATCAAGTTTTAAAAAAAGGATTTAGGCAAGGCAATGCGCTGACATGTGACTTCTTCAATTTGATTCTTGAACGGATTGTGCAAAACTCGAGCCAACATCAGAGAAACAATTTTCCAAAAATCGTTGCAACTACTTGCATACGCCGATGATACTGACACCATTGGTAGGACTCAAAGTGATTAGTAAGCCACGTTTTCTAGTATAGAGAAGGAACTGGCAAAAATGGGCTCAACAGTAAATGAAGGCAAGGCTAAGTGTATGCTGTCAACACGAAAGGCCACACAACATTGATGAATTGGACAGAACGTCACAATTGACAGATATAACTTTGAGGTAGTACGGGGCTTTGTCTATCTCGGCTCGGCTCTTAACTTTAACAACAACATCCCGTCGTCTTTCCAACCGCTGTTTCTTCGGGCTAAGAAGGCAATTCAGTAGTGAAGCCCTCACTCGACATACTAAGATAATATAAGACTCCGTTCATCCCAGTCCTGCTATACAGCGCTGATGCATGGGACGTCTCAAAAGCGGATGAAGAAATCATTGGTCGATTTGAAAGGAAAATTCTTCGGTCCCGACGGGCTATGGAGACTATGGAGGCTATGGTCAAAAAACTCTGCATTGGTCGTTTAAGATCGCTAGGACATGTAGAACGAATGGACACCAATACTCCGGCTCGCAGAGTCTTCAATCCCCAGCCAGAGGTCTGACGCAGTAGAGGAATCGACGTCGGTTGGAGTGCCCAACTGTAGGCAGTTAGCTAAGGACCGGGATAATTGTAGAGACATGTTGGTTGAAGCCCAGGTTCATTGCGGACTGTAGCGCCACTTAAGGAAGTGTCATGTTCTAAATATAGCTGTTCATTTTTTTTCTGTGTTTGTTAGGTATATGAGGGGATCCCGTGTCTGTGGCAGTTAAATCTGTTATATTTCCAGGTGGTAAGGAAGTGACTCTAACGACACAATCCCTAAACTGGAAGGGCAGTTCTATTTGTATTATACACAAAGACAGTCAGTATTAACTGCGGGTTTGAAGATCGTGTAGTTTTTTTTCCTTACTTACTTACAGTGGTATTTCATTTCTCAACTACCCTGGATATCTTTAGAGCGTTGACTCTAGCCTCCACTTGATGACGCGTTTGATGGGCTGCCAACAGAATTTTTTGTAAGGAAACCCTTTGTGTGTGTCTTACAATCATAGGTCTCTATGTAGATACGTTCAAAAACGGAGAGCTACCTGTTATTAAATAAAATATCCAGCTCTCACCCAAATAAAATGACTCTTAGCAAGTGCTTAGCAAGTATTGATAATGAATTAATCCCCAGGGCGGCGAAGCCTGTTCTAATTTTAAACCCCCAAGTCTTTTTGGAAATGTCAAATTTCATTTATGATTAAATTGTAAAATTTGAAATTTTTAAGGCACTTACCATTTCCTGTAGCATATTCAATTAAGGATATGAATCCATAGCATAACCATTCCTAATCTTAGAACTCTTTCATCTCTCTGTAACCCAATTATATAACTATCAATTTATATCATAATTGGCTTCATTGGAACAGCCTTTCCGCATTTACTTTCGATATCCGATTACAGTGGTAACAAATTTAGAAAGCCAATACGAAAGGATCCATATACGCATTAAAAGCCTCCTCCTTCGCACCGACATACAAACTTTCCCGCATTCAGCTTCAAGCTTACTCACATTTCACTCCACATAAGATCTCATAAAGCTATCCTATATCATTGCTACGAGTCTTCATCTTCAGTTACATCAAGAAGTTACCCTTACACCCTGTTGTTGTATGCTTCAGCGAACAATAACATTCCAGGATTCACAGTAATAATAACAAAAGATGCCACACAAAACAACTGCGAAAAAATTCCAGTTAAATAGATGAAAGCGAAACCAAAAAGTAAATGCACATTATAGCAAGGATATCTTATAAGACACAAGGAAATGGAGGAAATACTATGCATCCTTGCAACTTGCAACTATAGGTATAGGTGTACCTTGGGAAGTGCTGAAAATGCACACAAGGCTCTTCTGGCTGCTTTGCTTTTATTTTTCTTATTTTTTATCCTTTTGCACTCATTCAATGTCGTTAGATGAGAAAGAAAAAACGAATAACCATCTGTGCGTTCTTTGGTACAGACGTGGGGTATATCCTTGTTGCTGACGTTTTGCTTTTTCAATGAGAGCGAGACTCTATGCTTCGGCAGCCATGCATGGAAATAAGAGAAATTGCATTTCCCGAATACGGTGTTTGGAAGCAAAAGTATATTGGTAATATCTTGGTCCTTTTTTTATAATTTTATTTCCGAAATCCTTATGCCTTTGCAAAGGAGCATTGAGAGGAAAAAGCAAAAGAAAACCAAACGAAACGGGCTGCAACGGTACTGAGAGTTTCGCTGATGTGGCTAAAGACATTGCGCTTAACTGCTGGAAAAAGGATATTTCAACATTTTGTTTCTGCTCCTTGTAGGTACTTTCTTTTTAAATGCAAATGTGTAGTTACAACAAAAAGATGTTGTATTGCATTCACCTAGAAGTTTTGTTTTTCTCTCTTTTATGTCAGAAAGAGACACAAACTGGTAGTGCTAGTACCATCGTCATTGTTGCAATATGAAAGACCTACTTAGGATGAATTTGTTCTTGGAATAAAATGGAGTGTAGTACTCTCAAGTCAAAATCAATGAAATCGTTGAAAAGGTGTACTCAACGCGCTATTTAGCGAACTCGAGCAGGATGTGGATGTGAATGACGCATGAGAGAAATATGTACTCGGAAATAAATCATTTATGGGAGAGGTGATACATTCAAAGGTGCATACATAAGTGGGGGACATACTTATTACATCTTTTGAACTGGTTTACATCCGGGATAATCAGACATCTATGACTACTGCATCGGTTGCAGAAATACATCTGGCCATTGATCAGTGCTGCCGTTCTTGAAGAAATGAATTCGTTCCTATTTACAAAAAGAAACAAAACAACTTTTAAAAAACTATTTCTGAAAAATGTCCTGGTACATTTCAGTCAATGATTTTCGTAATCAACATTTGCACTACTCTTATATTTCTTTGCTTATAACGCCTTTGCTTATATACTCTTGAGCGTGTCAGAGAAGGTTCAGGAAAAGTAACCCATTCATGAACTATTGTTAGGATTATACGTCCACGTGTCGCAAGAAAAAAGTGTGGTACTGACACCCTTTCTTGTTCTAAATGCTTATCTAAATTTCCTGGGCCATTCTTTTTTTAGGCGCAATAGGCTGCTTATTGCTCTGAACCTAGCTTTCTCACAATCATTTATGAGTGCTTGTGTGCTTCTTGCAAGAAGGCGAACCTCATGTTTCATGCCGACTCCGAAGTAGAGAGCAGAAATAAGCTATATGAGGCACTGAGAGCAGTAGTGGCGTAACCCCAAACTGCAACAATTGACATAGCTATTCTGGATTAAAAATTTTACAAACAAATCCGCATTATTTGATTTTTTTTTTTAAATAAAAACTGAAAAACGAAAATTATTACACAATTAGTGAAACTCTTGCATCGAACAAAATTTTTTTAATTTTTAAATTTAAATTTAAATTTTACATTTTTTTTTCATCATGATGGTGCAATAAACTTAAAATTGCTGCTCTAAATGCCTCGTACGCCATTGTTGTGAGTCAGGGTCGGGCCACAGAGGCATCTTCTGTGGAGGTGAGGGCATGACACTGTTGTGGTTGCTCAGCTAAGCTCGTCGGATGGGGTGGTTCGTGCCCGCTCACCACACACCACCTGCTTGACAAACATTTTGTTCGTGCCAAACATATCAAAGAAGAAGAAAGGAGGAAGCTATTCGTAACTTTGACTGCGGGCGGACCTCTATAGATAGGAAAGTAGGTAATGGAAGGCACCACTCTTGACCGATGCTACCATCGGTGAGAAAACTGGGAGCACTCCGAATGACTAAAGGAGGACTAAAACCGCGAAAACACTTACCGCAACTCTCATCCGCAGCTTCTCTCTCACTGTCAAAACGACCACGGGTTTCTTCATCCGCTGTATCCGCAACCAACATGCCACTCCAATTAGACCGGTCCTAAGCTAACTGCCTCCAGTTGCGCAATCCAAGTTGGTTGCGGTAAGTTTCCACTTGTGCGCACCACTTAAAGCGAGGTCTTCCACAACTGCTTCCGACGACTGGCCGGGAATCTAAAACTATGCGAGCTGGACTATTAGTGTCCATTTGTTCTACATGTCATAGCCATCTTAAACGTCCAATGCGGAGTTCTTTTTACCAGGGGCATATCACTGTACAGCTCTTATAGTTCTTGGTTGAATCTTCATCTCCATAGCCCGTCAACGCAAACGGGGCGGATGATTTTTCGATGAATTTCACTCTTAAATCGACCACGGATTTCTTCATCCTACTTTGAGACGGTCCATGCTTCAGCGCCATAGAGCAGGACTGGGATGGTCAGGGTCTTATTAAGGATCTCCTTAGTAGTTTGAGTGAGGGATTTACTACTGAATTGCTTTCTTAGCCCGAAGAAAAAACGGTTGGCAATAGTAATTCTTCGTTTAATTCCTGACGAGATGTTGTTGTCAGAGTTAAAAGCGGAGCAGAGATAGATAAAGTCCCGTACTACCACAAAGTTATATCTGTCAATGGTCACGTTATGTCTAATTCGTCGATGTTGTGTGTCCGTCTTGCCCTCATTTACTGGTAAGCCCATTTTTGCCGCTTCCTTCACTATACTTGCAAACGTGGCTATGACATCGCGTTGGGTTTTACTAATGATGTCAATATCGTCGGCGTATGCTAGTAGTTGCACCGATTTTTAAAAAATTGTGCCTCTGGTGTTGGCTCGTGAGTTCTGCATAATCCTCTCAAGAATTGGATTGAAGATGTCACATGACAGCGCATCGCCTTGCCTAAATCCGCTCTTGATATCGAATGTGTCGGTGAGGTTGTTTCCGACCCTGATGGAGCAGCTAGAATTCTCCATCGTAATCCTAAAACTAGACATGGCTCTGTATAAGTCGTCTCCATAAATGATGTCGTCGTATGCGGCGACAGAAATTGAACGAAGAATTACTCTTCCCAACCGCTGTTTCTTCGGGCTAACAAGACCATTCAGTAGTAAAGCCCTCACTCGAACTACTGAGGAGATCCTATATAAGACCCTGATCATCCCAGTCCTGCTCTACGGCGCTGAAGCATGGACCGTCTCAAAAGCGGATGAAGAAATCCTTGGTCGATTTGAGAGGAAAATTCTTTGAAAAATCTTCGGTCCCGTTTGCGTTGACGGGCTATGGAGACGAAGATTCAACCAAGAACTATACGAGCTGTACAGCGACATGCCCCTGGTCAAAAAACTCTGCATTGGTCGTTTAAGATCGCTAGGACATGTAGAAGGAATGGACACCAATAACCCGGCTCGCAGATTCTTCAATCCCCAGCCAGAGTTCTGACGCAGTAGAGGAATCGACGTCTAAGAACTATACGAGTGGTACAGCGACATGCCCCTGGTCAAAAAAACTTGGACGTGTAAGATGGCGAGGACATGTAGAACGAATGGACACCACCCTATATTATTATTTGTTATAGTGGAACATATATGGGTACTTGGCATATGTTTTTGTGTGTGATTCTGAACCATTCCTCAGCATTTTTAGCAGCGTTTTGAAGGAGTTAGGGCTGTCAATAAGTGAAATATCGAGAAAAATATGAAGATAAGTCAGGATATGGTTAAAATAATAAAAACTGTTACAGTAAAGTGATTTCCGATGCTGATAAGAGAGCTATTGTAAGAGAAGCATCGAACTCTCATGACTCGACCACAAAAATCAGGGCAAATTTTGGCGTTAAAGCAATCTTATCCACAGTTCAAGGGATAAGGAAAGCTCTACACCTAAAAAGGCTAAAATTAAATAAAAAACCACCACTAAGATCGTAAGGAACTGCTTTTGAATTTAACGAGCGCACGTGATATGGAATTCTGATTGGCGCTACGTTGTTTTTTTCGGATGAAAAGAATTTTAATTTGGAAGGTGCAGACGGATATGATTTTTACTTTCAGGATCTTCGCAAGGGGGAACACCAGTTGGATCGCCTTCATAGTCGGGTGGGGGTTTGATGGTGTGGGTAGCCATCTCTTACTACGGCACATGCGAGTTTCAGTTTTTGACAATAAATATGAATGCATACACTTACAAAAACTTACTTGAAACTGCTTTTCCCCATTTTAAGAATTTGTTTGGTAATTTGGCATGGCATTTTCAACACGACAATGCTCTGATCTACGAGTGGTTAAGTCATGGATTGTGGACCAAAATGTCAGTTTATTGCAGTAGCTACCTTACGCGAACGCGAACGGTGTGTGTGTTCATGGGAAGGCCGACCTTTTCAGATCGACGATGTCATAACGCGACGTGACGACTCGCACATATACGTACTAGTTTTGACTCGGGAGTAAACTTCAGGGGCTATCACTTGCAATAGGGCTAGGGTGATAGCGATCGGTAGTGTCGTGGGATGGTCATCTCTTGCCAACAACACCCGGCGTGTTTCGAAGGTCATAGCGAACCTTCCATTGGTGAGAAAGAATCTGGGATCGAATTTTGCGGTTAGGGTTTTCGCGGATTTAGTCTACGTTTAGTCACGCGAAGTGTTCCCAGATTTCTCACCGATGGAGGCATCGGTCATGAGTGGTGCTTTTTCCTTTTCATCTCTACTTTCCTATCTCTAGAGGTCCGTCCGTTGTCAACGTAACGTAGCTTCCTTCTTCTTTTGTCTTTTTTTTAAATTTTGGCACGAACAAAATGTTTGTCGAGCAGGTGGTGTGTGATGAGCAGGCAAGAACTACCCCGTCCGACGAGCTTAGCTGAGCAACCACAAGCGTGCCATGCCCTCCTCACCTCCACTGAAGATGCCCCTGTGGTCCGACCCTGACTCACAACACCCGACATTAATATTCATAATAGAAAACGTATGAGTATTTCTGGTTCGTACAGTTTACGAGTCCTATGAATATTCCAACAAAGTGGAACTAATTGAAGGCATCAAGGGCGCATGGTCAGCCATTTCCCTAGATTATATTGGAAAATTGTACGAGTCGCTTCCTAACCGAATATATGAGGTCATTCTCAACAAGCGAGGATCGACAAAGTATTAAATTTATTTAAAAATGTTTAAAATAATTACTTTATAAGTTAAGAAATAAGTTCAGGGCCTTAAAGCTTTACAAAAGTAAAAAAAAGTTGAAAAGTTGAAAAATTGATATGTGCTAGCCTGATGACCAACGTTGAACAGTTATTTTTTGTGTTATTTTTTGAAAAAAAAAAATAGAAAAGTATTAACTGAGAATTGAATCCGGCATACACAAACAAAATTTAGAAACGTTAGCTCTTTTGTTTGGCGGGAATCGAGGCGGAAGCACTTACGCGAGGAGGTTTGCTAACCTGATGACCAGCAGTGTATGTCAATATCTGATAATTTTCGATTTTATTTTGTGAGATTTTGTAATTTTTTACCAAATTTCATTTTTATGAGTTTCATGATAACTTCTGTCCTACTTCACATAGTGGTACAATTTTTCGTCGCAATGTAGAAATTCTATATTTTAACTAAGGTGGCATAACCATCCCAAAGTCGTAAAAAAAATTGTAGTTATGTTCTTGTGTCACTAGGTCGACGATTTACCAAGTGCGATGATATTGAGGTTCTAAACATCATCCAATTAAAACATTTGCAACGTTTTCAAATTTAGAATTTAAGGATAAGTTTGTAATGCATTTCAGATAAACCCTTTTTCCCACCATGTTTCTCTGTAGCGTTTGTAGGGACCTTTAAATCTTCTAGCTGTGATTAAGCTAAGATTTTTTTACGCAGTTCCCTCTCATTTTCATAAACCAAACTAAGCTGAGCTTATCGATTTATAAAGGAATTGCTTTCAACTGAGTCAAGTTATACTGTTGCATTTTTTTTTGTTCTTATCAAAGCGAAACCCCTCACATTCGACGTCCTTCACAGCGAGTGCGTGAAATACAAAACCATTGGCTTTTCATAACGTAAACCTCCATGTAGACTCGCTTATTTGATTTTCATGTAAATCACAATCCTTCATATTTACTATAAGGGAATTTTCCATTTACACAATTATTCCTCTAATCGCATTAAAATCACAAGTGCATACATATAACATACACACATGTATAAAATATTCCTTCCCAGGTATGTGTCTTTTTAAGCGAGCAAAAAACAAAAACGCAGCCCACGGTCTTTTCATTACCTTGTTTTTCTCTTTTGTTTATTTGTTACCATTACACATCCTGCTCCGATGGTGTCCTTAACATGAATTCATTAATGTTTCATAAAGGACGTTCCTTTAGCTTTATGCTCCAGCTCGGCTTAAGGTTAGACTTCTACACATGGCCATGCAAGGAAAAGCATTAAAAATAGCACACGAAAGTTTTTATGCATATATTCTTATAAGATATGTACACGGATACCGCACACTTCCTGTCGGAAATCGTATACATCACAACGAAAAAAAAAAGGACGAACGAATTTTAAATCACCTTCTGTGCAGATATGTGTGAGATTAAATTTTTCAACACCGAATAACGCAATCTGTGAAGATATTGAAATTCAAAAAATAAATATATCCACCTCCTGCGACACGTTAACGTATCTCGCTCGTTGTATGGGTGATTTGACATTTTGTTCGGCTTCGACGGTGTGGTGGTTATATAAACCCATCAACGTCATCCCGGTACCAGTTTGACAAAAGCAAAATGAGATATTGCGAGGGCGTCGTTTGCGTTACCATTACCACTGTGCGGTTCTTCAATTATGCAAAAAATAAATATAATCAAAAAAAAAAATCAATCCCTCGATGAGGGTAGAAGGATGGGTGCTGATATGAGATCGAAGCGGGCGCTGGAAATTACTTTCAATTATTGAGATAAAAATCTAATATTGGTTATTCAAGTAGGAGCCTTACTCGCCTTTGGCAGTTTCACCGCAGTTTGCAATTCAATTCATTTTGATTGTAATTGTGTGAAATATCCGCGAGAGTGCTTATCAGTGAGTACCACTACCTAGCCAGCGTAGAGGGAGGGTAATCCCAGTGAAAGAAAAAATAACGTTACCCCGGTGATAGGCAGACAATTTGGTCGGCTGATGACTTTCATTTTGTTGCCATCGCCATTTATCGAAATCAAGTTCTCCATTTTGGTGAAGTGCCTTAGTAACTTCTTTATTGGATCAATTAAGTTGATGGCAAATAAATTGGAGATGGCTTTTTATTTCCATTGAATTTTACTGTTAGCAGTACTTCTTGGATTGGTGGTACATATGATGACCATGGGAATTGCCTTAAACCACTTTATTTGGCATTTACAATTACTCTTCGAAGGAAGTTTTCGCTGCCAGATCATCAAATTTTCAGGATTAACCTTGAGTTAACTCAAGAAACATCTATTTCAATCAAATTATTACCGAGTCAAAATAACAACTTGGCTGAGATACCTTTAAATCAAATGATCTGGATAAACTCAGCACTGAAAAACCCGGCATTCATCTGCAATTCCAAGTTTGAGATATGATGTCTTCTTTAAAGAAGTGACTCCATTCTTTGAAGAAAGCATCACTAAGTCAACTATGCAGACATTTTCTAGTCCACTTAAGCCGGCTGAGCACTGGTTAGTTCAATAAACGAGATGCTGCCAGTGGCAATGAGTATGACAGTGAAGCGCTCTCTACATAAATCGCTAGTCGTTAATGATGAAAGCAATAATGTCCAAGCAATGTTAGACTTGGAGCCTATTGGAAAACTTTTAATCCACGTGACTAAGCTAGCAAACGCGACCTCAGTTGACGGATAGAACAACGCTCTGCATATGCAGGTTTAATGGGAAATAAGATATCACTTGTGGATCAAAATTAGTAATTGGTTAAGTCTCCTAGCAAAAAAAAAAAAAAAACCTCTCCATAAAGTAGTGTAATAGTTCACAAAACGGGATCAATGGTGGAATTCATATTCCCATATAGAGTGGACGTAGTTACAAACATACACGAGCTGCTCGGAAAAGTATATTCCGGCAAAAGGCCATATAACGGGTGATTTTTTAAGCGCAGTTTTATTAAAAATCGAATAAAACACTCAAATTTGCATATAATATTCAAAATTTTTAATGTCATCAATATATAGGCCTTTGCCATTTACGTTCTAAAGACAACTTCAACCGCGGCTCGGTTTCAAATGGTCCATTCGAAAGGTCCAATTTTGCGTGATTTTTTCGAGCATTTCGGCCTGTATTCCACGAATAACGCTTATAATGTTATCCTGTAAGAATTCAATCGCGTTCGGCTTGTCCACATAGACTAACGACTTTACATTACCATCAAGAAATTATCAAGAGTCGTTAAAACGCATGATCTTCAACATTTCCATTGTTTCACGGGCTGAGTGGCATGTGGCAGCGTCTTGATGAAACCACATTCAACCAAGTTCAACTCAGCCAACAGGGACAAAAAAAAGTCGCGTATCATGGCTCGATATCGATCGCCGTTGACGGTAACGTTTCTTCCACTAGTCTTTAAAGAAAAATGGACCGATGAGGCCACCAGCCCATAAACCAAACCAAACTGTCATTTTTTCGGGATGCATCGGTAATTCTTGTATGGCATGTGGCTGTTCATCACTCCAGATGCGACAGTTTTGCTTATTTACGTATCCGTTGAGCCAGAAATGAGGCTCATTGCTGATCGCCATAATATGGCAAACAAACGGTGCAGAGTATACTGAAAACTTTTCACTTGGAGAGATGACGTTTGGATGCCATTACAAACCAGTGCTGCCAACATTAAATATTTAACTCAAAAAAAATCAGCGGTTAGAAATTTTAAGTGTTAGTCGGGCTATCGTGCAGGAAGTACACACGCACACATGAATGGTTGTGAAAATGCTAGGTCCTGGGTACTAAGCAGCCTTTTGAGCCCAAAATTTGTTTTCATTATTTTTGACAGGAAATCTGTTGAGCTGTGCTGGGTGATGGGCCGAAAGTCCAATATGAGCGCTCAATCTCACCCTAAGCTACTAACAAGCTGACATTACTTCCTTTCAGAAAACACCGAGCCAAGCTAAAAAAGTATTACTGACATCTTTTATAGTTTGCTTTATATATTTTTCTCGATAATGCACGTGGTGGCACGTGGCCCTGTTTTTCGTGCGGTGGACTAGTAAGAGCAAGCTCTCTGGTTCAACTCCCCAAAGTGAAAACACTTAAGTTTATTTATGTACGAAAATCGTACATAAATCCAAGAGTACCACTGTCATGAGAAGCTTCTCGAATTTGACGTTCGAATTTGGCGTTTAGCAGGAGATCCTTTTCTGGAAACTAGGTTTGAGGCCCTTTATATTCTGTAAAAGCCAGGAATTTCATTTTTTCATGGCGAACATGCAAGCCTGGTGTCTGAAAATGTAAATATTACTTGTGGTATTAATACTGTAAGAGCCAAACACGTTTAGTTTTGGCTTTATCGATTTAAAAAAACAAATACAAGCTTTTGGCGCAACAGGCTCGTTAGTAGCCAGGGGCCTAGCTTTTTCTCCCAACCATTCATGTGTACTTCTTGAACGATAGCGGCAACTTCTGTTTTTATGCCAAATCCGGACGGCTATACTGAGATAAGCTTTTCTGAAAAATTGATATAATTAGTAAAATTTGTCAGATCCTCACGAGAGTTGGGCCGGAAAGATCATTTAGGTGTTACCACAGCTGGGAATCGAACCTTCTGCATGACAGTTCATCGCACTTACCATCGTGCCACTAAGCCCGTCGATTCCTTTCCGATGGCTTAGATGCATCACGCTCTGGAAGCCAAATTGCCCGAAATTTCGATAAAATCATCTTGATTGACATTTATATTTGAACTTTTCTGACTGCCCAGGACCTAAGCATTGCATGAAAAACCGTTTAAAAGCGTTTGAATAAAGCTATATACAAGGAGACGCTCGATGTACGGGTGCGCAAAGAAAACCTAAACTGAAATTTAATTTGCGAATCACTGATGAATCGGAACAAAATCGATTCATTTCTGAAGCAGATGTGAATGTTGATGAAATGTGGATAACTTTCGACAGCCTCAAGCCAAAGCGAACGTTTTTGAATGACGGTGAGCCCGCGGCACAAGCGTTGGCCAAGCCAGAAAGTTGTTTTTTGTATTTAGTTGGATTGACAGGTTATTGTCTAATATGAGTTTAACAACTACGGTAGAACTCTTGATTCGGACATGTACTGTTGACAATTTGATCGTCTCAAGCAATCAATCGCTCAAAAGCGTCCAACTTTGGCTACCGGTGGAGGAAGAGTTTTCTATAAGTAAAATGTCAGGCCACACGCATGGGTAGCGCTCGAAAATCCGGGGGTTAGTTTGGAGGTTCTTATGCATGCACCTTACAGGCCGCACCTGGCACAAAGTGATCGCCATCTATTTCTTTTCATGGTGAATGATTTTTCTGCTGAAAAATTGGGCCGTGAAATAATGCCAATCGAAATAAGGCCCAATTCCGAAATTCAGTGTTATATCACTTTATGAAAGAGAAATAACGCCGATTTTCCATTATTGTTCTATGAGAAATAAAGCCGAGTTAGCCTTATTTCACTTATCTTACATCCATTTTACTACCCATTCCAAATCCAATAATCAACCCAATAAAGAGGGTTCATAGTTTGTATATATCCAATCGCGATTTTGGTGTTTGAATAAATGTGGGGGCATGCTCCCCTTGGGAAAACCCATCCTTGGGCTCACTGTTGGGTTTGGGTTGTGGGCGAGGTTATTTATGTGGAAAAACCAGCCCTGTCAACAGTGAGCCCAGGCAGAAGGGTTGCATACATCCGACCTCGCATGCAACCCAAACCCAACAGTGAACCCAAGCAGGGGATTCCATAGAGTAATATGCATACAGATATTCCACCTTTGCATACCCCCTCTGTCTGAATTCGGTTTCATTTCACAAGAAATATTCGGCTTTATGTCATTTTGGCATTGTAAAATTACTCCGACTATGTCTCCCTGCAGATTTGATACGTCAATTCTTAGCATATTTCTTAAACTTACATCCAAGTATTTAAGTACCAATATGTTTGGCACAAAGTTCATAATATTCTGTTCACCACATCCGTAGGGACTGGTCCGCATGTCCAATTTTTTATTGTCGGTCCCAAAAGATCACCAGCAATCAAAAACTCTATGTACTGCGAATCGGGCACAGCATTCTCCGGAATCTAAAGTTTTGTTTTCATCTTTTTATTCTTCTCATTCAGATTGAAGAAGATGGCTTTATTCACGAATGTTCTTACACCTTCACGTTTAACCTTCAAACTCTGATGGATGGTATCACCAGCCAGTGGTGAGATGCCGGTAATCTCCAATGTCAGTTGTCCGACCTTCTTGAGCCGTATCATGAATGAAATACTCTTGCCACTATTCGATGGCATCGCCAAAGTCTTGGTACGTTTGAAATCCTCAATGGCACTTTCAGTCACTTCGTTGGTGACTTCGGTAAACATTATCCAGAGTAACTTCGGCATCGAGATTTTTATCCAAATAATTGAAGATGATCATGGTTATATGATGTATTACTAACGCCATCTATAAAATACTGTTGAAAACGCTCCTTGTTTAACAGAGTGTGGGAGATTTGTTGTAACAAAGAACGGTTGGAAGACTCTCGCTTGCTGGGCTCATCGGTGAGTGCTAAACCATTCTTTGGAGTCAATTAGAATCCAGAATATACCCAAAAGGTTAGTATTCCATATGAAGAGCTAACTCCATAGTCTCTGCAAAATCAAAACTTAGAGAGACCTTAAGTGAGAGAGACCTAATGTGAACCGTCCTGAAGTTTCTATAAGACGGATTAATTCAAATTTGCTAGGTCACCTAGGTTGTCAAAGAAAAAATTATCGAGGTGAAATCTTCTTTTATTGGAGTACCATCGTTATCCAGTCAGCTAGTCATTGCGGACGTGGTTTAGTTTTTACCCATTAAAGGCACTGGGCAACTGTTCTGGAAATCCCCGATGATGGTACTGATTTTATTTTGATCTTGTACTTGGAAACTTGGTTTTAACCTCCGTTGAACAACAAAGACACGAACTCTTGATGGAAAATATAGGTAGTTAGCTAGGATTATTCTCTGAAATAATTTTGATTTCTGATTAGTTCAATTGAATGTATGTATATGAAAAAGTTCCTTTTTAGTTTCTTGGGCTGGCGAACTGGGCTCCTCTGCGGCAGACTAGAATATCAAATTCGACAGCAATTTGCGCTGACAGATGTCAATAGTTGTACATGCGTTCCTTATTCTAGTTTGACAGTTTCGATGAACGCGTTCACTGCTTTAAGTCTGTTGGAACGAGAAGCTCAGTTCGTCAAGTACAATATTTTATAACAGATACTTTGTACGATTTTTCTATCATTGGCTGGCTTTATTAGTAGTATGTCCGGAATGCTATTATTTTAGAGAAAATGTCAGGGATACCTTCCTTTCTTGATTATAGATTGGTCTGTTGAAGAGCTTCTACTCCTTTTGAATGTTTCTTAGTTATAAATACCTTTGTTGGGCATTTGTAGTAGTGAACTTGGTGTTTTGAGTTTGCTAGAAATGCACCTGCCGATCGAAACGTCATTGTCATCAGTCTGCAAGGTATTGTCCAAATACAACATCTAAATAATCTGTAAAGTGTTCTGATTCTATCCAACGAATGGCGAACAAATCATAACCTTCCCAAGGGAAGCTAAATTAAAATGCTCCCTATGTTAACAGAGCAATATTGACGCAATTTTCCCCTACTGATAGATGCACCTAAAACCTTCAGGCATTGCATCAAATATGTATTTTGTTTCAGTCATTTTGAATTTTGTTTGAATCGACAAAAACTGCCCTCACAAAGAATAATAAGAAATTTAAGATGACCGTCAGCGAGGAATATCCTTACAAACTGCCTGTGGCTGTAGATGACGGTCGGCTATATATTGATATACGGCGAAGCTTTTTCATAAATTACTTTTGGATTTCAATAGAATGTCGATACAGGTTTTGGCTTACATACGTAGAATATTCAATCTACACCGTTGTAAAATAAAAAAATTTGTTGACATCCATTTTCGATGGAAAAATAATCGCAGGGAAAGGATCCCCTTATTTTTATTCATCAACCTGTTAGCTATACCAGTTGGAAATTGGGTTAGTTAAAGGCAAATCGTGAGTTCATTTTAATTTTTGAATTGAATCTCTGTATTTGGAATAGGAAAATTCGGCTTTCAATATTTTTTCCAGGAATAGAATTGTAAACAGAATTCAGCATGGATGCACTATAATTGTCAGAGAAAATGGATTACTAAAACTTTAACCAAATAATTTCGCCGTTGATTACTGGAACATGGAAAATGGGTGGCGTGTTGATGACAAGGTCGTATGTATCTCCCTGTTTTATGACCGACATATAACTTTTGCCGGGTTTTGTGCATAACATACTTATTATAGGAAATGCACGCAATTGAGGCTTTAGGGGTTGTAGTGAAAATGATGGAGTCTCACTTTTTTTTTCTTTCCAAATTTTTGCTCACAATCCCGGTTAGATGCGACTGTGGAGTTTGGGGCGCGTCTTCCAAAATCGCTTCAATGCAGTCCCATTAGACTGGCGATTTTGTAGAAAAAGAATGCTGCCGATGCTGGGGCTTGAACCTACAGCGGTTGGCTTAGCAGTCAGCTACGCATTCCTCTGAGCCATGGCCACCTGCAGCACTTTGATAAATGCTTTGCTATGAATATGTTTCAGTTAGGTCCTTGCCGAAGATGATGGAGAAACTAGACATGGCTCTGCATAGTTTGCCTGTATAAATGTAGTCGTAATAAGTCTGAAAATCGATGAACAGGTGGAGACTATCATTTAAAATTTATTGAATTTTATCAGGATCAGCCAAAGAATTGATTAGTTGTGGACTTTTCTGGACTAGATAAGATGAGGTTAGGGAGTTGGAAGCAAGTCAACATATCACTTCGGCCACAGTTGGGCCTATTGCGATTTACTCCAACTAGGGCTCACTCATAGTCCGGTTTATGATGGTTCCTAGTAAATCATTGAGTGAGCTGTCAGATATGTCCTCAAGGAAGTGTTGACGTAGATGGCGTTCACGTAATCTGATTAGGCAGTTACAGTGGCACATGATTTCTTGTGCTGATTCTTGGTTTTCGTTGCATAGTACCATGACTATAGGATCATTAGATGTTTTTGGTTTCGCAATTTCCAGTAAGAAACCCTATGACAGTTCGAAACTGACTCCTAGTTAGATGTAAGAGTGGTTTCGTCCTGTGTGGGAAGTGTTTGACATAAACATTTTGGCTTGGTTGTTACCTTCATTAGTCCAGTAATGATTGGCCCTGTTTTTTAGCCACGTTTTAATATGTAATTTAGCAGAGCTGATGAGTAGTTCACAGAATAGTCTTGGCATCATGAAAGCTGATGCCGATCCTTTTCTGGTAAGTATATCTGCTAATTCTTTGCCTACGTGTACACTTTGTCCTAGCACCCAGTTGAGAAGTACTCTGCTTCTGCTGTAGTTGTAGGCAATCTTATACAAGTTTTGATGTTATCTCGTAACTTAACAAGGCTAGGAGTGCTGCTTTGCTGTCAGATAAAATTTATAAGCCCTTGTTTGTTATGGAATTATTTACGTCTTCTATGAGACATATTTCTATAGCAAAGATTTCTGCTTGAAATACGAAGATACATTTGGCCATGCTCGTGTAGATGAACATTTTTGCTTTAACACCGTATGCTTCAGCTCCAACTTCTTTATTTGGTTTTGATCAGGCCTAAAACTGCACTAATACGGTTTTAAGGCAGTATCGAGGAGACAGATGCAACTGTAGTTGATGTTTTCCCGAGGGACTCCTTTTTTGTGTATCAAACAAACGATGCACAGATTCCATTCTTCAGGCATATTTCAATCAAACGTTGCGTTGATTATGAGTTGGTAGATGTTACTTTTCAGACCAACTTTTTCGGTTTTATAAAGCTTGACGGGAAGACCATAGTTTCCGGAAGCCTTGTTAAGCCAAAGGATAGATATTGCTATTCTCATTCCACGTTGGTGCGGTGGTCGGTAGTTTTAGCTGTCGCCGACAATATTAAACAGTTTGTTCTGTCGAGACCGCCATGTCCCGCTACGGATATCGAGCTCGAAATAGTCGCATTTCATTCGACAGTAAAGTCTATCAGCCTAAGTCCGTTGTAAGATATGATGTCTTCTAAGCCGTGTTTTTTCCTAATACTGCTAAATAAATTCTTTCTTCCTGCCTTTGCCCTTAAATCTCACGATTTCAACATCCTTATACATTAGTCACTCATAAGTTTCTTATGGGAGCAATGACTTCCAATGTTCTTCGCAATGCCGCAAAGTATGGCACTTATAACAAACTCACATCCGAATTTTCGCTGTTTCTGATCACTATACTACGATTCGTAGTAGATGTCACAGTTGTTCGTCCTTTTTTTTTATCCGGCCCATTCAATCGTATTTTCTGAATGGTTGTAATGTCTTCTTTGTAACAATATAGGATTTCCAGCTTTGCTACACATATTCCGATTAATGTTCGCACATACCAGGGGCAAATGCGGACGTTGCCATTTTCTTGTAAAGAATGGTCGTCAATATTGTAAACAGTCCTTTATTGGAAGAGAATGGGATGAGTTCGACTGGCATATAATCGGTTTCTGAGGCTTTGGAATTGAACTTGGAAACAATTTAAGTCTGAACGAAATTGTACTTCATTCGGCTTTCATACGCGTTTTGTGATTCGAACAATAAACATAAATTTAGTTGCATATAAGTCTCACATAAACCCAAGATGTTGCGAATTATCAATATGTCAGTTCAACTCATCTCGAATGAAATGAATACAATATGCCACTATGGAGCTGGTAAACAGAGACGGGGAGAGAGAAATTAAGGAGATAAAAGTTTCACTTCTACCGTGTGAGGTCAAACTCGATTTTTTTTTACTTTTAGGCATTATAGGGTACCTGCCATACATAACCTCGATTACCTCGAAAACTGCTGTAACGATTTTGAATAAACTTTATATTCGCTATTAGCATATAAGTTACAACAAAATTTATTTTGGCCAAACTATCGTCAAATTCGCGCGTGCTTGACATTTGATCTAACGCACAAACTCGCTGTGAAAGAGAAAGTTGCGTACGACACGGTCATGCAGCCACCTCTAGTCTTATTTATTACGCAAAAAATCGAAAAATTTACTCCTCGATTCAGGTCTTGTTGGAGTGTTTGTTTTATCTGTTTTTATACCCTATCCCATAGGGGTACATTAGTTTTGACATTTAGTTTGTAACATATGGAAATATTTTCGAAACATATGGCACAAAGTATATGGATCGAATCAGCATCGCTAGCTGAGTCGATCTAGCCATGTACATATGTATGTCCGTCGTCCGTCGGTCTGTGTGTCACCGATTTTTGGGCCTCAAGTTTTGAACAAGAAAGTTGAACTTTGGTATATAGACCATCTGTACGACGAAGCAGATTAAGTACTTTTTAGAAAAATAATGTTTTTGGCCAAAAGGACTTTTTTAATGTCTATATTTCGTTCATATAAAGTTATTTGCGAAGGTCACTTTTTGGGGACATTTTTAGAAAAACACAGTTTAAAAAAAATCGAAAAACTTTTGATATGTGGACTTTTTTAATGTCTATATTTCGTTCATATAAAGTTATTTGCGAAGGTCACTTTTTGGGGAAATTTTTAGAAAAACACAGTTTAAAAAAAATCGAAAAACTTTTGATGCAACTAATATGGCAATATTAACAATTTGTTAGTTGAACATTTTCACCAATGCCCACTTTTTAGGAGCGTTTTTTGACAAAAACTATTTGTATAACTGACTCAAAGGCATTTACAACAGAAATCCGTTGTTTTTTGTACGAACCACAAAAGATTTTGATAAACTGTCTGAACAATATGTTGTAAAAGGGCCATTTTCTCTATTTCATCGCCAAAAAACCCACATTTTGGGGATATTAATTTTAGGAATGGGATGGATAGGGTATTAAACGATCCGTTCAGCTCATGTTTATACCCTTTCCCATAGGGTTATATTAATTTCGATACATAGTTTGTAACATACAGAAATAATTGAGCTAGATATAATCAAAGTTATTTTTAGAACTTGATTTTTCGTATAGAGGTAAAACTAACATTCTGTGGTCAAATCGGCCAACTCTAATATCATTTATGTTCAGTTTGGTTTGCCATTTCATCATGAACAAGTTGACAAACGAACAACGCTGGCAAATCGTACAAATTTATTTCGAAAACAATGGTTCAGTTCGCGAAGTTTACCGCAAGCTCCGTCCATTTTATGGTCGACATAATCGACCATAAGAGCAATTAATTCGGTTAACCATGGATCGTATTCGTACTATGTTTACTCTATGTGGTAATACGCATCCGCAGAGACGTAGAACAGTGTGCACCGAAGAAACAATTGCCGCGTTGAAGAGGACCCGAATGAATCAATTCGCCACCGTGCACAGCAATTGGAGCTTTGTCCATCAACTTTATGGAAGTTTTTGCGCAAAGTTCTTGGCTTACGACCTTACAAGATCCAGCTTGTGCAAGAATTAGAGCAACGAGACCATGCAATGCGTCGTGATTTTGGTGCATGGTCCGTAAAAGAAATTAATCAGTGATGAGCCTCATCTTTGGTTGAATGGCTACGTCAACAAGTGAAAATGCCGCATTTGGAGTAAAGAGATTCCATCTTGAGACGCCAAAGCATATACAAAAACTAACTGATTGGTGTGCTCTATGGGCTAGTGGAGTCATTGGGCCATACTTCTTCCGAAACGATGCTGGAGAGTCAGTAACCATTACTGGAGACCAGTATAGAGCCATGATAACCGACTATTTTGTCTCCAAATTGGATGGCAAAAATATGGATGAGATGTGGTTCCAACAAGACGACGCTACATGTCACATAGCACATGGTATAATCGATTTATTGAAGGAAACATTCGATGAGCGAATATTTTTGCGGAATTTACCTGTCAATTGGCCACTAAAGATCGTGTGGTTTGATACCATTGGATTATTTTCTTTAGGATATGTGAATTTGCTCGTCTACGCCAACGTACCAGAAACGTTAAGGGAAGCCACCATTCGTGGTGTTATTGCCGACACACGGAACCAAATGCTCGAAAAAGTGGTTGAAAATTTGACCTCTAGACTTGGCTTTATTCAAACCAGCCACATGCCCGATATTACATTTAAGCATAAATGGCAGAAAATATCTTCTTTTGTTTTATTTCAATTCGAAGCTCTTTACCTTTAAAAAAAACACCCTTTAGATGGATCAACTCAGAATCGCTAGCTGAGTCGATTTAGCCATGTCTGTCTGTCCGTCCGGCCGTCCGGCCGTCCGTTCGTCTGTCTGTTCATCACCGATTTTTGGGCCCCAAATTTTAAGCAAGGACAATAAAATTTGATACAGTATCCTTGGCCGTGCCTACAGAACAAGTGTTAAACTGCCACGCCCACATCTTAGAAAAACGTTGTTTTTGACAAAACGTTAGGGAATTTTGAAAAATTGTCAGAAAATAATATTTAGACAATCTAAATATATGTATTGCGTTTATACAATTCTTTCTGCCACGCCAACTTTTTGAGGACATTTTTTGCAAAAAAAAAATGTTCGGTAAAATTTTATATAATTTCGAACAAAATTAGGATGCAAATACTTTAACCACTTTTAAAAAACTTTGACGGCCACTTTTCCATTTTTTACAAAACCTTACGAAAACGTACCACATAGCTTTTGCCACAGAAAAACATCGTTTTTTGTCGAACCAAAAAAGATTTAGATACTATCGGAACAAGACGTATTGGCAACGTAATTTTCTTTACTTCATTTCCATTCAGTTCAAAGTCACCCCTAATTTTTTGGGACATTTATTTTAAAGATGGGATGGGATAGGGTATTAAATGACCCGCTGTAGCCTTCTCTTATGCTTTGTTATATAAAATGTCAAAGTGGAAATGATTTTGATGCTGCCATCTCCAAAAAAATATAACATAACATGCGATGTCTTTTTGGCCACCTTGTACCTATAAAACAGTTCTTTGATTGATTCCAAGATGGACATAAGGTACCTTTAGGAATATTTTTAAGGTGTAGCATGAAAATAAAGTTTTTACTATGCAAATTCGGAATAATCAAGTAATGGGTTATGCCTCAAAACTCACTATTGGAACAACCTGAGAAAATCGGTTTTCACTACCAAAATTTATTCTAAAATTGCCAACTCTACTAAAAAGTTACACCAAGAACATATCATTACACTTGTTTAGACAAGCAATCACCAATTTTTTGACAAAAATAAGTAACTATCTCCTATTTCAATTCAATCTAAAATTATATACATGACTCCTAGACTTACAGAAGCTTAGCTGCATGAGAATTCATATAACCCGGAAACTACATAACACTAAAATATGGAAAACATCCATTCAAATTTAAAGCTTAAAAGTTCTTGTGGTATCTAGGAAGTAATGTACAAATATTTATTTTCAATTCAGAATCCAGCCATGTAACGTGATTCACGAGTGTTTTCCTAAAATCTGTTTTTACTCCTTACTTACAAACGTCGACTAGTTTTATCCCCATCCCATTCATGGACACAATTCATTGGCTCCATGTCGTTCTTTATACGTATGTTGCTCCTAAATTCACTACAGAATACTCAACTCAATGGTAAAGATACAATAAAACAACCCATGCACACACAAGTCCCCCACGTCTGAGAATAATACAATTTGTATCTCAGACCGGACCACTCATACATACCAAACACTTACAAATACCCCCACTTCGTATATAACATATGACTACATCGTCCCTTTTTTTGTATCTTCTTTCAGGCGAACATCCAGCGGCAATGCATCATGGTGGTGTGTCCCCCAAGTGCAGTCTACCAGATGCATTACTCCTATTGTTAACGCTGGCAATTACATTGCGATTTCACCACAAGATCCGATGGAAAAATTCCAAAACGATGTCAAGTACATAGCCCATAATGGAATTGTCTCTGTAAAATTTATTATCCTGTTATCATTAAAATAGTTTTAGAAAAAAAATACACAAAAAAACAAAATGGAGCAAACAACAACAAAAAACACATAAACAAAAAAAAAACTCAATTTTATCGCATATATCTTTTTTAAGTTTAAGTTGTAAGTACTTTTTTACATTAAATGTAATTTAAATATATAAAAAAAATATATACTTAAATGCAAGTAAGCTATAACGATACGTGTGTGTAAGGTTGACCGATATAATAAAAAATAAAACTAGAAAACAAAAAATAAATACTGTAAAATAAAAAATACATTCCTCTATGTCCTCTCTGAAATCTTTGTAATAAAAAATAAATAAAACAAATAATTGAGAAAAAAATAATATATTGGTATCCAGTATCAAACCACTGGATGGGTGTGAAAGGTTATTAATTAACAATATAAAACGATGGTGTAAATTTCGAAGGGTGAAAAATGTATGTAAATTAAAAAAAATATTTAATAAAAAAAATGTATCTACGAGTATAATTAAACCTAGGATGACAGAAAACCATAAAAACAAAACGTCTAGTTGTAATATTGACTAATTTTGTGAAACATTTTTATTTGTATATCATATATGCAAATCAAAATTTTAAATCAAATATTAATAAAACAAAAAAAATGTTAAAAACAGAAAAATTATATTTAAAAAAAAAACAGAGAAATATCTAATGTTATTATTAAGATAGATTTAATTATGAATGCTAATGAAATTATGCTCGCCGATGACGTGGTAATTTAGTTGGCTAGATGAAAGATCAGGCCAACCGATAGAAAATGGAAACATCTAGGCTAATTGAACGTTTAGTGAATTAAGATTAAACTAAATAATTGTTTTTAATTGATAAAAATTAAAATAAAAAGACATTAACAAGAATGTAAATCTAAAGTGAAATAGTGTTCTTATTTAACAACCGGGGAGCGTGAAAGCGGCCCACTTTGAAGAATCATATCATCAGGTCTAAGTATAAATTATACAACCCTAGCTTCGCGAAAAGTCATGAAGTTGTGTTATCGCTACAGAAATCGATAAAAGATAGCCATACAATGGCGTAGGAATTTTTATAAAAAAATATTAACAAGATCACCTTGCGAAGATACTTAGTAAAGGGTCACCTTATACTCAATAAGCTACATCGCAATGGTGTAAAAGTCAAAGCCTACGCAGACGATGTAGAGATTCCTAGTTAAAGGGAAATTCCTACCCACTATTAGTGAGATGCTGAGCATACATTGAAAACACTCAACGAGTGGACATAACATAGTGGGCTTGGCATAAGCGCTGCAGCAAGAGGCACTTTCCTGCCAAACTGGCATTTTCAAATATGTTTGACACTGTGGCACTGTTTGGCACTCAACAAATTGAATTCAGCGCTCTTACAATTTTTTATACATTAATAATTGCCTTATCACGAGATCTACTTAAGTGGTGCTACAGTCCGTAATGAACCTAACCTGGGCCTCAACCAACATACCTCTATAATTAGCCAGGTCCTTAGCTAACTGCCTCCAGTTGCGCACTCCAAGTTCGTTGCGGTTGGATTCTATCTTTGCGCGCCACTAAAGGCGAGGTCTACGACTACTGCGTCCGACTTCGCCTATGAATCGAAGACTCTGCGAGCCGCAGTATTGGTGGCCATTCGTTCCACATGTCCTAGCCATTTTAAACGTCCAATGCGGAGTTTTTTGTCGCTGTACAGCTCGTATAGTTTTTGGTTGAATCTTCGTCTCCATAGCCAGTCAACGCAAACGGGAACAACGATTTTTGGAAGAATTTTCCTCTGAAATCGAACAAGATTTCCTCATCCGCTTTTAAGATGGTCCATACTTCAGCGCCGTAGAGAAGCACTGGGATGATCACGGTCTTATACAGGATCTCCTTAGTAATTTAATCGACGAAAAACTTCTTCTATGGATTAGACATTATCTTTCGAAACGTTCAATTCAAGTTGTTTTGGATGGTTTCAAGTCTGTAACTCACCAAATAAATGCTGGTGTCCCTCAAGGCTCAGTTTTGTCTCCGATTCTCTTTCTCATTTTTATAAATGATCTCCTGTCTACAACTTCTAATCCAATTCATTCCTTAGCTGATGACAGTACCCTCAGCTTCTCATATTCGTTTACAGGTCCTCGTCCCTCACCTTCGAACGTGGACTCTAAACGCCAAAATATGTTAAGCTCATTGAATTCCGACCTTGACAGCATTATCAAATGGGGTAAATCTAATAGAGTGGAATTCAATGCTTCCAAAACACAATGCTGTCTTCTGTCATTAAAGCGTAACCAAAATCTAGAGCCATTATCCATGAATGGCACTTACGTCGAAGAAACCGAAAAGCTTTCCATGCTAGGTATGTGTGTTAGTAACGACTTACGTTGGAACGATCACATATTCGAAGTCGCTAAAAACGCAGCGAAATGTCTAGGTTTCCTAAATCGATGTAAGAAATTTTTCACCCCCTCTGATCTGGCCACAATATATAAAGCGTTTATACGCCCAAAACTTGAATTCAACGCCCATGTCTGGTCAGGTGCACCAAAATCAACATTGCACCTACTAGATAGGATTCAAACACGTGCGAAAAAACTTATAGGAGACATAAGAATAGCGAACTCCTTAGTTTCGCTTGAACACCGTCGAAAAATCTCCTGCCTTACCTTGTTTTATCGCTATTTTAACAACCAATGTTCAAATGAAATAGCCAGCTGCATTCCTCCCATTCAACAATTCAGCCGCAATACTCGTTACGCAATGAATGCAAATCAGTTTACCCTCAAGCCTATCTTCGGACGTACGCTGAAATATAGAGATTCATACATAAACCGAACAACACGAATGTGGAATGCTCTACCAAACTCTGTTTTTCCTCTCCATTATAACTTACAGACATTTAAAACCAATGTGCATCGGTATCTCCTTTCTTCTTATCCCTAATTTCCTTAACTCCCGCACTATGCTAAAACATATAAAGGGTATTCATAACCCCTTGAGTGCGCGCAAATTATAAAAAAAAAGAAAAAAAAAAATCGGTTGAGAGCTTTATTAATAAATTGCAATGGTTGGCAAGAGTAATTCTTCGTTTAATTTCTGACGAGATGTTGTTGTCAGAGTTGATAGCGGAGCCGAGAAAAATTCCAATTCCCGTACTACCTCAAAGTTTTATCGGTCAATGGTGACGTTCTGTCCAAATCATCGATGTTGTGTATCCTTCCGTGCATAAATTTCGTCTTGCCCTCATTTAGTGAACGTGGATATGACGTCATGCTGAGTCCTACCAATGATGTCATTATCGTCGACGTATGCTAGTAGTGACATCATGTTGAGCCCTACCAATGAAGTCATTATCGTCGGCGTATGTTAGTAGTTGCACCAATTTTAATAAAATTGTGCCTCTGGTGTTGGCTCAGAAGTTTTGCACGATCCTGTCAAGAATCAAATTGAAGAAATCACATGACAGCGCATCGCCTTGCCTAAATCCTTTTTTTATATCGATTTTGTCGTTGAGGTCGTTTCCGACCCTGATAGAGAGCGAGGATTCTCCATCGTCATCCCACGGGTATTCCACCAGTTTGGGTGATATACCAAAACTATACATGGCTCTGTAAAGTTCGTTTTTATAAATGCTGCCGTATGCGGCTTTGAAATCGATCAAAAGGTGGTGGGTACCGATTTGGACTTCTTGGGTCTTTTCTGGGACCTGCCGAAGTGGGAAAATTTGATCGGTTGTGGACTTTCCTATCCTTAAACCACACTGATAAGGGCCGAACAGGTTGTTGGTAAAAGGTTTCAGGCGATCACATATTACGGCAGATAATATCTTTTAGGCGATGTTGAGGAGACTTATACCTCTGTAGTTAGCGCAATTTAGAGGTCTCCTTATTTGTGAATCGGGCAAACGATGCTGAGGTTCCGTTCTTAAGGCATACTTTCTTCCGACCAGATTTGGCTTATGAGTTGGTGGATGTTACTTACCAAGTCATCTCCGCTGGCTTTATACAGCTCAGCGGGAAGACCGTCATTTCCGGCAGCCTTATTAAGATTGAGTTTAGACATTGCTATCCTCACACCACTCAGGTCGGGTGGTTGGCAGCTTTCGCTGTCTCTGCCAATATTGAATGGTTCGTTCTGCCTGACAGCGGAATGTTGTTCGTCATCACCGTTTAACAGTCTGCAGAAGTGGTTCTTCCATATCCTCAGCATTGACTGTGACTCAAATACGATATTTCTTTGTTCATCTCGACAGGATTCTGTTGGCGCCTTGTATCCTTGGCTTTGACGATTTTCCCTTTGGTAAAACTTGCGAACATCGTTTCTGGAGTCTAACCTCATTAAATTCTCGATCACGCGCCTTTCTTGCTCCTTTTTCTTCTTTCTAAAAAGCCGGTGTTCTTCCCTTCTTTTCTTCCTAAACAGCTCAACGACAGCTCCCGCCTTGTAGGCCTCAATCATTCCTGCGAGAATATTTCGGCATTCCTCATCAAACCAGGGGATTCTTGCTGGTGGGCGCGAGAAACCTAGCACATCAGTTGCGGCTGATCTAATGGCTTGTTGGCATCGTTGCCATAGTTCTTCGACATTCGATGTTGGTGGTATGGTGTTAATCGAGAGGTTTAGGGATACGCGTTGCGCGAGGGTCTTGGCGGTCTCTTGCTATTGCAGTCTTTCGACGTAAAATTTTTTTACAGTATTTCTGGATTGTTGTGGCGTGGTGGATATCCGCATTCTAACCTTGGCTGCAACAAGGTAGTGGTCCGAGTCGATGTTAGCTCCTCGGAATGTTCAGACATCCAAAATACTGGATGCGTGGCGCTTGTCTATCGCTATGTGATCAATTTGATTGACCGTTCGTTGATCTGGAGACCGCCATGTCCCCTTATGGATATCGTGGTGAGGAAACCGTGTGCTGGCTATAGTGGTATTTCGTTCCATAGCGAAGTCAATTATCCTTAGTCCGTTACCAGACGTGTTGTCCTGTAAGCTATGTTTTCCGACAATACTGCTTAAGATGTCTTCTCTTCATACCTTTGCGTTAAAATCTCCCAGCACGATTTTAACATCGTACTTCGGTAGTAGCTCATAGGATTTGTCAAGGAGTTCATAGAAGCAGTCAAATGCGTTCGCTAATGTCTTGGAAGCATAAGACTTCTTGCCTAAGTCTGTCACCTATAACATTAGCTGTGTCGTCGACAATAAAATTCAGTCCATTCCGAGGCTATTGAGTGCTACGTAACATAAAATTTTTCACTGGTTAGGTTAGGTTAACCCAACGCCTAACCCCCAACCTGGAGGGCCAGTTCCAATTTATTAGATATCCCTAGGACAAGGGTCCATCATTTTCAATTAGGGGATTGAGCGCTGCCGTTGGCCTTTCGGTTCATCCGCCACCAGCTCTGTTCAAGGGCCTGAAATTCATAGACATCCTCTTGTCCGAATATGTTGAAGCAGCTTGTCTAGATTCGCCTGGGACAGCAGGCCGGGTATTCATTCCGTGCCATTCTGACCTGGCTGTTTACAGTGTTGCTTTTTTCGTCGTTTTATCAACACTCGCGGTTATCGTTTAGCTAGACGAATCCGGTTGGATGAGACCAGTTCCCGATAGTTTCCACTTGGAGTAAAATTATAAGCACTTGATGCGAGTTACAACCACTTGGCGTTGCCAAGTTAAAACCAATCAGAATCTATCTTCGTTCTACAACACACTACCATCATCAACCAAATTATTCACTAGTTGAAGTTTAATTTGATATGCGTACTTATTCATGTACAATAAATTATTATTTTATAAATATTTTTTTTATTTATTTAATTGTTTGTAAAAATTAAAATTTAAATCCAGAATCTGCAATCTTTGTGGGAATATGTCATAATGCATTGTTCTGGACTCGAACCACTGTTTCGTTTGAATAATTTAATTGATCCGCAATTTTACCTAAAGCTGTATGAATCCATCCGTAAAAACAAAAATTGCATGTGCAAATTCCACAGTTTTCTGAAAAATAGTCGACAAGACAGCTTATGGGCTACTGTCAAAACTCGTGAATATGATTGAAACTTCTCCATACTACATCTCTGGTTGTGGTATTCAACTACTCATTTATACGAATATTAATGTAAAAAAAAATTAAAAGCAGTCCCCCATATTTGTAAGGCACTTTCTACCTACAACGACAACTCAGAATTCACAGAATCGTCAACCATAATATGTGCAACCGAGCGGATAAAACCTGGTCACACTGAACAATAAATTTACTCACAATTTCCCTCTCAAATTGCTATTAAAATATTTAATTTATTTTTTAACGCATAAACCAACCGCTTGTATAAACTATTATATAAATAAAAAAAATAATATTTCATCACACACGAAAAATAAAAGAAAAATTCTTTTAAATTTACATCCAGGGGAATAAATCAATTTCCATATAATAGAGGAAGGATTTTCGCAGGATATTTTTGGTGAATGTGCAAGTGTCACCCTGCTTGATGGAAAATTGAGCGAATTTATGCAAAAATTAATAATGCACGATTGCAAATGTCATCCGTAATTATGTCACCATATGAGCCAGTTCAAGTTGAGCCTAGACCTGCAAGCTGGAATAAATCATAAGTGGTGGTCCGTACGCACGGTTGGAATTTTTAAATTATTGCTCCTGTGGCACAAAGTATTACAAAAGGAAATTACAACAAAAAAAACCGATGGTATGACTTCCGCAATTTGCGTAATTGTATGCTTCAGTATATTTGTGCGATTACTTAAACTAATTGAAGTCCTTTTTGTTTGGGTGGCATTGTTACAACGAAAGTGATGAAAATAGTTTGTAACAAGTCGGCTGTCCTAGAAGAACAATGAAATACTAATTGATGCTCAAGTGGTTGCATAGCACGTACCAATCAATGCGAAGAATTTGCGTTCCATTTCCACTTAGATGAATAAATTAGCTTTCACTTAGGATGATGGCCATAAAGAAATTCCTGATTAGGCATTTCTTTAGTCAAATCAATGTCCTGATAGAACGGATTATATAAAGGACTTGAGTACAATAATGTAAACGCGTATGCGGTCATGCGGATATAATATCAAATATACTCCTTTGTCTTTAGATGTGCTTATCAACTCCGACAGTAAGCACCCTTGTGGACAAATTAATTTAGATTTACATGGATAATCAGTCCCCATGAACAGAAAGTAGATGAGCAGAAAGGCTAACGGCAGCGCTCAATCCCGTGCCCCTAGCCCTAAGGATATCGAAAAAAATTGAAACTTGCCGTCAAATAATTTCCTTACAATGTAAAACAACATCTAATTATGAGATAGATAACGGATCTGATCATGGATTTCTTTAAAAAAAATATATAGAAACGAAACGACTATGTCCTCGCGTGTTACAGTACATAATTTTCGCGTTTTAGAAAAAAACGATGGGCAGGATCATGAATAAAACAAGAGCCATGCGACATTTGTTATGGTTACCAGCGGGCTCAGTGGCGCGTTAGTGCGACGAATTCGATTCCCAGCCGAAGCAGCACCTAAATTATTTTTCACTGGCCCTCCTCTCGTGATTATCTGACAAAGCTTATCTCAAATTCGTCTTTCGGAGTCGACATAAAACAGAAGGTGCAAGTAGAACACATGCATACATGAATGGTTGTTGGAGAGCTCGGCCGTGGGTACTAACGAAATAGGTAATATACCTTAGGATTGCTTTTACGAGCTCCTTGACAAAACCTATGAGCGAATACCGAAGTACGATGTCAAAATCACTCTGGAAGATTTTAACGCAAAATTATGAAGAGAAGACATCTTTAGCAGTTTTGACGGAAAACATGGCCTACACGACAACAAGTCTGGTAACGGACTGAGACTAATTGACTACGGTACGGAACGAAATAGGAAGAGAAGACATCTTTAGCCGTATTGTCGGAAAACATACCCTACAAGACAAGTCTGGTAATGGA